>PVKU01007086.1:0-93095 GCA_004027475.1 Anoura caudifer | reverse complement strand
GTTTCCACCTACCACAACTCTGGCTTCAACCCAGATGACTGGCCCAGAGACCAGCAAAGGGGAGTCTGGGGTGCTCTCTGGCCAAACAGGAAGTGGGGGTCCTGGAAATACATGTGGGGAGAGGAACTGAATGTTAGTGACCAGTGAGGGAAATAGGGTGGGCTCAGGGCTCTGTCTGGCATCAGGCACAGTTGGGCCTTGGCAAGGAGGTGGGCATCAGCCCTCTGCCCTCTGCTCCTGCCCGGAGGGCACAGCTATGGATGCCGTGCCAGAGGAAGCCCTTACTTCGGGCCTAAGAACAAAGCATGGGGGACCTCAGCAGGACGCAGGACTCTGAGCAAAGCTATAGGGCCCTGCTGCTGTCTGATGCCCACTCACTGCCTTTTTGTCCTGGCGGTGGCTTTGGGGAGAGGTTCTGAGGAAGATGGGCAGCCAGGGAGGGGCCCCCAGAGCAACATATCAGAATTCCAGCAGGGACCAGGGACGAGGGGAGGGGAGGGGATGGTGGAGGAGCAGCTTGTTCCTTCCAGAGAGACTGGATGTCACGGAAAGGCCACCATCGCCCCAGCCATGGAACATCACACACCTGAATTCTGCCTGCAACACCTGTGAGCTGTGCAAGCTACTTAACCTCTCTGAGTCTCAGATTCCATGTCTGAAAAGTGAGGAAAATAATACTGACATCAGAATTATCAACTGAGTCATGACACTCTTATGGCTGTTAATGAAAGGCACAAGGCTATCTGCTGCTCGGTGACCTGAGAGGGGTCCCCACCTTCATGTCCTTAGGAAACGCGTATACTGCTGTCTCTGCGGCAAACCAGCTGTTAAGGGGGTCGGACGCATCATCCCCGAGGAAACCATAGAATGGCCTGGTATGAAGATGCTCTTGGCTGCAAGCAACAAGGTGCCTCACTGACAGTGGCTTAAACAACGAAGATAATAATTGTCTTGGCCAGCAGCTATGGGGGACTCAGGGGGCCTCTTCCAGGGTTGGTTTAAAGCTCAACAAACCAAGAGTTCAGTTTTGTTTTACACCTTCACCCTCTGCCATCTCCAACCTGTTGACCCAACTAGGGCCCAGTGCAATGAAAAGGCAAAGCCCTCTTTTAAAAAGCAAAAATACAGTACTGTAAAATGTATTAAAATATAAAATGGTTTTATTTGTTATTTAATGTTGTTTTTCCTCAGAAGGGCCCGCAGGTGGCTAGGGGTCCCCGCCCTGCAACTGGGCACGCTGGCCGCTGGGCTCCTCTCCCCGCAACCACGGGGCAGACATTCGGGGACGAGGCTGGGGTCTGGGGCACCAGAGGCTGGAGAGCAGGTGGCCGAGGCCCTTCCTAGGGAGCGGAAGGCAATGGAAGGCAGGACCACATGTAAACTGAGGCTCCCAGGTTTCAAGTCTCCAGCACACACTCCACTGTCCCATCAAACTTCACTTACAAAACACAAATTCAAAGAAAACATTATTTGGGATTTTAAGACAGCAGCCACAGAACATTAAACTCCAAGCAAGAAGGGGGCCCTTCTGGGCAGCTGCACTGGCTACACGGCCATGGGCCAGCCCACCCCCAGCCCGGCCTCCCCTCTGCACAGGGCGCCTTCATGGGATGACACCCCCAGGTGGGAAGAAAGGAGGTTTTACCCACAGCCTCTCACCCTGTTCCAGCTCACTCCCAGGGGCCAATGAGATGAGAGAAAGACTTTTACTGTCACCTCATTGGTCAAATGGGGTCATGTGGCTACTGATATCTACAAAGGAGTCTGGAACTGTGAGTGTCTAGAATTTTGAGCTTCTGTAGGAAGAAAGCAGCTGGCAATAACCACTATGTAGACTAGCAATTTTCAACCTTTCTGTGGCACACCAAAAAATACATTTTTTGCCCATCTGACAGATAAAATAGCTATAATTTTGATTCTTTCACACTACATGCCTATTGTCAGCTGTCGCCATTTTTTAATTTGATAATCGAAGGGAAAGGAGGTCAGTGCCCCTGACTAAAGAGTCAGGTACTGCATGTTTTACAAATTCTTGCAGCACACCTGTTGAAAATCACCGATCCGGCCAAAGGTGGTGCCAATCGGAGCACCTGTGTGGGTCTGGCGTGGGGCAAACAGCCACTGCCGAGGTCATGCCCACGGGGCAGCGCAAGATAGGGGGCCCGCTCCTCACGTCAGTGACAGTTACACTGCCCGGACCGTCACGCCATTGGAGCTGGATAAGGACTAGAGGTTGACGGAGGCTTCTTTCCAGAAGACGTTTCCTTCCACGAGGAAAGGGGTGGTCCTACGGACACTCGTTGTTACTGCTCACAACATCCCGTTTCCCAGACAGGAGCCGAGCCTCAGAGAAGCTGAACTGCTCACTGTCTCCGGCTTTGCCAGGCCCAGCTGAGGTCTGTGTGGCACCGAGTCACGGTGGCCATACCAGTTCGGGGGCTGCACGTCCAAAGGGAGCACCCTGACTCACTGGCGTCCACGGGGGCACTGCCTGCCCCCAGCAGGGCCGTGCGTGGAAGTCCTCCACGAGTCTCACGCTCCCTGGGCCCTGCAGAGGGTTCTGCTATTCCTCTGAAGGAGTGTTAACGTGGGTTCTCTTGGAGTCATTTTGGGGGCAAACAAATTGCCCGATGCTGGCATGCGGCATCCCCCTCGTCCTGAAAGGTAAGAAGTTTTAATTTTTACTTTTCTTAAATCATAATGGTCCTGGGGGCAGCAGGACACGTAAAATCAAAAAGAAATCACAGGCAGCATGCAGACAGACAATTCCTAGTTTCCAGATGCGCATCAACCAGCCTCGGGAAGCAGCCCTCCTCACAGTAGGGGCTGCCAGAAACCCTTTCGGTTGCAGAACATCCGGCGGAGAATTAGCCAGAACTCTGCCTTCTCACCTGGGACCTGTCGCCGGATTTAGCAGCCTTTAAGAAACAATCCCCCGCCCCATCACTGCTGGTTAAAAGGAACATCAATTTTAAAGGAAAGGTGTTACTGAAGTTTGGCCACATGGCCTCGCTGGAAAAGGTCACCCTTTCTCGGAGTGTCTGCCTTTCTTTCCTTCCCAAATTAGGCACCGGTGTGTGGAGCCAGTCTTTCCTGTTGAGTATCCAGCCTCTGTCCCTTCACAAGGCCGAAGGCCCTCCTGGCAAAGACATCCAATGGAAGAAGGGTCATTTGTACCTCACAAGAAGGCTTGTGGGTCGGTAGTGGGGTTACAGATGTTTCTGGTACTACGGCCTTACCTGGAAGCTCTGGGAGACATGGGAACCCCTCCCCCAACCACAAGTACCCCTCTTGTGAGGTTCTGTCACGGGCTGTTTCGTCACTGTGTGCATTTCCAACAGCCACACCAGTTGGGTGCATGCGAACTGCAGCTTATAAAAGCAAAGAGAAGCTGGACATCTGAGCTGGCCCAGTCCTCTTGGGCTGCAAGTTCTCTGCCAGTCTCTTTACCAATGACTCACTGAGCCTGGGGATAGACGTGGGTGGTTTTCTAGCTGGTAAGGAATGTAGGAAACAAATGGTCACAGTGCCCATATGTCCTATTCAAGTACCATAGAAAGTCCGTTCATGTTGATCTAATGTGTTGGTTATATTGTTATATTTTACAAGTGCAAAAACAAAGTACTGATAGGAAGATTCATTCTACCGTCAGAGCTGAACACACCCATGCCAGTCATGGTGCTGAGGGCTGGGGGCAGGCTGAGAAGTAAGGGTCATGCAGGAGTGAGGATTCATTTGTTCGTTCATTCATTAGTCATTCACTTCTCCAGCCAACTTTACTTGAGGGCCTACTAAGTGCAAGCTGCATTCTAAGCACTGGCATCCAGCAACGAACGAGACAGATAAGATCCCTGTCCTAAAGAGCTGTACCTTAGAGGTGCAGCACCAGGGGCAGGGGGAGAGAGAAAATGAACAGAAACAAACGTAAATAATGTGAGCTTGTGAGAAAAAAGGCCAAGGGCAGGGAGGCAGCAATGGACTTCTTACTGATGGTTAATGTGCACAGGTGTTACGGGTACAGAGATGCATGTGTGCGGAGCCTGATGCCACTGGGCAGTTGGGACAGGAAGCGCTTCCTAAAAATAAGTACTTTTTTTGAACACTGATTATGTGGCAGAAGCTCTATGTGCTTAAAGTGTGTTTTCTCTAACCCACGTGACCACCATCAGGTAGGTATCATTGTCCTCCATTTAGATGAGGAAAACGGAACTGAGGTTCAGGGAAGTTGAGTCACTTGGCCAAAATCACACAGCAAAGTGAGCGAGGATTCCAGGCTGGTCTGTCCCAAAGGGCATAGGCTGCCCAGTCTCAGTCTCTCTGTAGAGGTGGTGAGGCCTGAGCAGAGCCTTGAAGGATAGGTAGGTATTTACCTGGCGGGTGGTGGCCGAGGGGGAGGAGAGGGCAGCAGAGGGCCAGTCTGGCGACCAAGGGTCTGAGCGTGGTCCTGGAGAGCTGGGTGTAGCGGGGAGCTGGGAGGTGAGGCTCGACACCTGGTCAGAGCAGGAGCTGGTCTTCGGTGATGGGGCCGTGGAGGGTAAGAAGCAGGGGTCGGGGGGAGAGTACATGCGTAGGTCCCTTCCCATCTCAGCCACCTTAGCCCATTTTTCATAGGCTTCCAGTTCCTCAGCAGCAGGAAGTGGGCTGCAGGATATCATAGTTTAAATCCCAGCTCCACCAGGACCTCGCTGCGAGGCCTCGGGAAGGGGTTACTCACTAATCTTCCTCCCTTGTGATGAGGGGGTCTTGGGGGCCCAGGGAGTTGTAGACTTTATTTTTTTTGAGTAGTTTTAGGTTCACAGAGAAATTAAATGGAAGTGCAGAGATTTCCCACACACCGCCTAGCCCATGCCTGCATATCCCCCCCCCCGTCACCTCCCCCCCACCCGCCACCCAGAGAGGTACAACCCGTGAACCGACTCTCACACACCGTTATCACCCAAAGTGCAGAGTTTACATCGGGGTTCACTCATGGTGTTGCGCCATCTGTCGGTTTGGACAGATGCATAAGGACATGCAGGCATCATGAAGTATCTTACAGAGTAGCTTCACTGCCCCCAAACCCCTCCGCGCTCCCCTATTCATCCCTCTCCCCCAGCCCTGGGCACCCGCCGATGTCTTCGCCATCTCCGTAGTTTTGCCTTTTCCAGAAGGTCGTACAGTTGGAATCCTACTGTATGCGGTCTTTTCAGACTGGCTTCTTCCACTTAGTAACATGCATTTCCATTTCTCGCAGGTCTTTTCATGGCTTGAAAGCTTTGTTTCCTTTTTCAGCGCTGAATAATATTCCATTCCAGGATGTACCACAGTTTATCCACTCACCATGTTAAGTTTTCAAGAGGGGAATACATTAAAAGCATCGAGAATTGTTTTGGGCTCATAGTAGGGATGAAGCACAGACCAGTTACGGTCCTTCGGGACATGTGACAAGCACCCAGCAAGGCAGTGTTACCCTGAAAAGTGCAACCCTCTTCTGGAGGCAGGACCCTGAGTGAGGGCAGGACCCCAAAGGCAGCAGGTGATGTGGGCCCAGTTGAAGCTGACTCTAAGCGCGCCTCTGAAGGTGTGAGGCCCCTGGGTTCACAGGATGCTTGAACTTGGTTCTTGGGGACAGGAAGGACCTGTGAGGTCTCAGTTTTTTGAGACACATGGCTCTTTTTACCGATAAGGGCGTATTTGCAACATCTCCTGTGCTAGGTAGCCGACCCCTCGGAGGCCAAGGTAGCAAAGCCATGTTTGAAATTCGCTGTGATTCCTGATGGTGTTACCTCAAACACCGCCCACGCATCTCCAGCAGTCTGCACTGAAGTGCAGCTCTAAGGACGGGCACAGACGTGTGACAGGCTTACTACGGGATGGACCTTATACTGTGTCCCTTCCCTCCTGGCCTTGGGGACCTGGCTGTCTCAATAACTGGCCTCATCCCCTGTAAATAACTGAGCTCATCCTCCTGGGCTTGGGAGGTTGGGCATGGAGGGGGGAAGGAGGGGCTGCAGGGGCCATCAGAAAGGACAGGCTGCCTCAGTGGGGGGTCCTGGGCTGCCCCCAGTTGCTGTGTGACCTGGGAAACCCCTTCCCCTCTTGAGACTCGGGCTGGGCTCCCTCTGATATTCCATGGGAGACGTGGCGGCTCACAGCCCATGGGAGTGACACCCAGGCCAATGCAGCTCTGCCCCAGGGCCCAGTCACTCCAGGACAGCCCCTTGCTGGCTGGGAAAAGGCAGGCTCCTCCCTCCTCCACCCCATTAGCTGCCCTCCATCCACTATCGTCCAGGGTCAGCACCCCAGGCCCTCCAGCCCCAGCCTTCATGGGGGCAGCCCCACCAGCTCCAGGGCCTCTTCAGCTCCCACTGCCCCCAAAGCAGCCCCTTCCACCAGACAGGGAGGAGACAGCCCCGCCCTTTAGGGATGCAGAGGTTCACTGTGGGCAGAGCAGTCTGGGGACTCCTGAGCCAGACAGACCCCAGCGCCACATCTTGCTGGTGGTTGACTGTGGGCACAGACCTTCCCTGAGCCCCATGCTCTCATCCTTAATAGAAACATCAATGCATCCGACCTCAGTTTCTCACGGGGCCCGTGGGGTATTCGAGGTTGTGAGGGGACATGTGTCCATGGCAACGGGACAGTGACTACCAGGGATCGCTAGAGCCACTCGGATACTCAGGAGGAAGGGGTGGAGGTGAGGGTTGATTGGGGTGGGGTGGGGTGGTGTGGAGGAACCTTGAGCTACCCGCTGAAGGAGCCAGGAATGGAGCAAGCAGAAGAAGGTGGGAGGGCACAGGGTGGCTGAGACACAAACGTTACCATGAGAATGGTGAGTTCGGGGGGATAAGGAGGGCACCCAGCCTCCCCGAGGTGGTCCAGGCGGTCCTCTGCCAAAGGTGTGCCTCCTGTTCTCCCAGGGTTGCCTCCCTCCCTCCCTCTCTCCCTCCTTCCGTTCCTCCTCCCTCCCTTCTTCTCTTTTTTCTTCCTACTTCCTTCTCCAAATACTTGTTAGTAATATTATTCCCAGCCACTGTGCTGGGCACGGCGAGCCCACCCCAGCCCGTGCCTGTGCAGAGTAACAGGGAAGTGGGAGAGGAAGATAAGGGACAAGTCACTGTGCAAATAGTCCATTGCCGTGGGGTGAGTGGCGCGAAGGGTGAGTTCGGGGGCGGTGAGCATGTGCAACTCTCTGTGTGGGGTGGGGGTGGGGCAGGGCGCTGACTGCTCAGAAGGCAGGGCCGTTGTGATTCCTCCCCTCCAGGGGCAGAGTTTATTCCTTCATGTCTCAAATCTGAACTTGGCCAGGACACTTGCTTTGGCCAGTGCACATTAGCAAAGGTGACACCAGCAGAGGCTTGAGAAGCACTTGCGCTTTGAGGCTTGCCTTCTTCGGTGGCCCTTGGAATCCTGAGCCCATGATGTGACCAGCCCAAGCTGGCCTGCTGGAGAGGTCACAGGGAAGAGGACTGGGGTGACCCACTACAGTGTGCTCCCTGGCACACCCAGGAGGCCATCCTTGACCATCTGGTAGCCAAGGCACCAGCAGACACGTGAGAGTCCAGGTGAGGCCAGAGCAAGACCCACCCAGATCAGCAGCCATAAAGCCACGCGCTAACCAGTGACCCTGCTGTACGTTGCTACATTTTCAGGTGGTTTGTTACACACCTGAGACAAACTGATACAACAAAGGGCTCCCAAATGAAGGGAGGTCGGGGCTAGATCTGAACACCTGGTAGGAATTAACCAGGGAAAGACAAAGAGAGGACAGCGAGTCCCAGGTGGAGCAGACAATGTGTGCAGAAGCCATTTGGCAGGAGGCAGAGCCGCGCTTTGATGTTTTAGTGCTTTACTGAACGTACGCCCAGAAAAATGCACACATTGGTGAACTATAACAGAGCGAATAAACACTTGTGTGACCGGGCCCATGTAAGAATCAAGGCCAGCACCCCAGAGCACCGCTTAGGTCTCTTCCCTTCCACACCTCCCTGCAAGGCTGACCGCTGTCGTGACTTCCATCACCGCAGAGAGAGGAAGGGTCGTTGAACTCCTTGCTTTGGGACTTCATAGATTTTAAACGTGTTACTAGCGGAACTCCACAGTCTGCTCTCTTCTGTGTCTGGCTGCTTTTATTCCACATTATGGTTTCAAGATGCGTCTGCGTTGCTCCGTCCTTCTCATTGACGAATTCCATTATTTATCCGTTCTCCGCCTGACAGACATTTGGGCCATTTTGGCTATTAAAAATAACGCTGCTATGAATACTCAAACCCATCATGTGAGGAATATAATATGGACCTTTCTGTTCCGTGCAGATGAGCAACGGAATTGCTGGATTGTGGGGTTTGCATGTAAAGCAACTCTGGAGGAACTTAAGGAGGAGGTGTCTTGAATGGGGCAAGTACATTAGAGCAGAAGGGAACCCTGCAGAGGGCGTGGTACTGAGACTGCGATGGCTGGAAAGGGTAGTGGGAAGCCAGGTGGTGTCAGGCTTGGATGACAGTGAGGCTCGCTCTGTGGGCTGTGTGAGGAATAGGACCGGGAGTGAAGGAGCAGGCAGGTGGGGTGGAGACGGTGGCCTGGACCAGGGTGCTGCGGAAATGGAGATGAAGGGAGAGGGTGATCTAGTCATCTGGTACTGCAAAACACACCTTGGTGGGTTAAAGCGGCAGTGAATTTTCTCCCCCGATTTGGGACTGATCACACCCTGCTGGGAGGTTCTCAGTGCGGGCCTCTCATGCAGCCGCAGTTGGATGGCAGCTGGGGCTGGAATCACTCAAGTTTGGCTGGACCGAAGATGAGCTCCTGTTCCACACGGCTCTTTTAACTCTCGCCCTGCGCCTGGGCTGGGCTGGCTGGAGGGGCTGGGCTTTCCCTCTCTCTCCACCCCCCACCCCCACCCCATGACTAGCTTGGCTTCCTTCACAGCGTGGCAGTTCGGAGTCATTGGCACCTGTCTCTCCCCAGAGCAAGCATTCTAAGGGGCCAGGACAGATACTGCAAGGCTTCTTATAAGCCAGCCTCCAAGGTCTCAGAACACTGCGGCCACCATACTCTCACGGCCAAGCAGGTCATTCAGTCCAGACTAAGTTCAAAGGAAGGGGAATGAGACCCTCCCTCTCCACGTGAGGAGCAGGGTGCGTGTACCGGGAGGGAAGGTTGAGGATGATGGCCGATTTTGGACACTGGACCCGCAGGATGGCCTGGAGATCCGATAAAGTTGGCAGGACCTGTTGGATACGGGCTGTTGCCCTTTCTCCTCCTGGACCTACGGTTTGAAATCCATTTGAACAGCATGAAACACACGCACATTTCCAGCAGAGCCACACCGAGCCTTCTTCATAGAGGTATGCGACGTCATTTGAGATGCTCGGGGTCAGAAGTGGACATACCTCCCAGCATTCCACACAAACCTCAGAAACCTGCCTGCGGAGGGAAAAGGAGAGAGATTTTGGTTCCTGACTGAGCAGGGAAAACTGGCCCCTGGGGGTGGATGGGCTGGACTTTTTTCCCAGGGAATCTCCCACATGACCCGTTCTACTTAGAACCTACCTGAGCCAGTTCCAAAAGGTCAAAGGCTGCTGACCAGGAGCAGGAAGATCAGACTTGAGGTCTGCACAGTATCTGGGATCAAGTCCCTTCTCTGCTAATCTATGACCTGCATGACCTTGGGGATGTTACTGAAGTTCTCTTTTGTCCTTAGTTTTTAATAAGTAAAATCAGGGTGATAATAGTACCTCCTTCAAAGGGTTGTTGCCAGGCTTAAATGAGATAGTGCAAAGTGCCAAACACAATCCTCAGCAAACGGTGAGTTCTCGGGAAAGAATTACCTGCACAGCAGGCACGAGACACGCACACAACACATCTGTTGAAACTGACTCGCCTGTGCAGGGAATGTCAGGCCAAGGAACTGGCCCGGGGTTTTACCTTTTTTTCATCGAGCTGTGGATTTTAAATCACACTACCTGGGATTATCATCAGCAAAGTTTGCTTTTGACTCTGAAATGTTTCTCTCCCTCTGCATCCTGCCTCTACCCCCATCTTTACATGGCCAATCTCTCTCCCTTTGCGGAGAAAAATGTTTTTATCATTTGCTTTCCTGCAAAATGTACACTCCCTGGTGTTCTAATGCCAGCAAAAAAAATTCAGCAGGGTGTCTCCACGGAGGCAGCCTTTGGCTCTTCAGACCTGGGGGAAATCAAGCGTTTTTCCCTGAGGAAAATGGGGCGTCCAGTGCTCTCTACTTAGGGAGGCAGGACTTTTAAACCGCCCATCAGCACCTCCACATGCCAAACAAAGTAATAAAATCCCAGAGCACACGTTACTGTTTTATACTACAAGTAATCTCCCGAGTTCAGGGGTGGTTTTTCTTCTGTGTGCAGTTCATTTTATGCCATAGGAATGATCTGAATCTTACCGAAGAATCTGATGGATGTGTGTCTTCTCTAGATGGGGCCCCTCCTCAGAGGCAGGTTCTGGGTGTTGTCCCCTGTTGGGCCCGAGCCCTGGCCACAGGTGGGCATCTGATTGGTGCGTTAAGGGGACGTGCGAGGCCAGGGTGGAGTGCGTCTCTGTGCTGCGGTACAGCCTTGTGACATCATAATGCAGACCCCTGCCCCGGAGATGATCTTGGTCTGTTTGAAGGATATCTTCTTAACTGGACTTAATTTGAAATTCCTAGCAGTGTTTACGTGCTGATGAGAACTATGATTTTAATGGAGCTGAGACTTTAAAAATATATGATATGAACATGTCAAGGGGTAGAGCTGGCTAGTATCAAATTGGTGCTTTAGTCTGGTCTGCCAGCTTAAGTCCAGCCATATTGGGGGTTGAAGTGCATGGGTAGGAAGTCTGCTTTGGCCTTAGTCTGTGCCTTGGGCAGTTGACTAAGCAGATTTTAGTCCATCTAAGGTGACCCCTGCCAACTGGCCTAACGAGGTCAACCAGAGCAGCACTGGCTGAGGAAGGACTGTTCAAACCCTAAGGGGCTGGGCACACAGAAGGGGCCATGGCGGCTTCCCGAGGAAGCGGCACCCTTGCAAGGGGAGCCCCTGCCACACCCCTCTCCTGGAGGGGCTGGGAGTGTGCACAGGGGTTACCTTTGTTGTTCTTATTCTCCAAGGCGGTCTGGGATGTAAGATTCTAACCTTCTGTCCAGTTTATCCGCCTGCAGCCTTCAGTCCCCACAAGCAGAGGCAGGAAGAGCACCGGGCTAGCCTCTTCAGAAGCCCCTCCACCAGGAGGGCTGTTGGAGTCGATGGTCACTGAGGTTCAGACCAGGGATTCTCTGTGATTCTCTTCCTTTCCTTTGGCGGGACTCAAGTTCTAAACAAAGACAAGGATTCTAGCAGAACTGGGCCACTTCAAGAAAATCTGTTTCTGGAAACTCCCGGGAAACCAAGCCTTTAGACAGAGTACTTTTTCATCCCAAAAATAAAAGTGCAAAAGAAAAATAGTACTGTCCATTCATGCAAGAGGGCAAATAACCTAATCCCCCTTGGAAGTCACACGCCCCTCTGTCCCAGGAGGCTGCACTCGCCTGAGGAAGAGGCATGGCACAGCCTGGTGCATGAGCTTTGCCCAGTGCCGATAGGCAGACGTGTTTTTGATCACCTTCTCAGAAGTTTCCTTGGACACAGGACATGGGGTAACTGTTCTTTGGTCCCTGCTTTCTGAGTTCAGGCCTACAGAGTCAAGTATTCATCCACTCACTCAATTTTGAGACCTTTGTCTATGCCAGGCACCGTGCGGAGCGCACAGATAGCGGAGTGAACGACACCCAGCCCCGTTCTGAAGGAGTTCACAGTTTCTGGGGGGAGCCCTCAAGGAAACATGATTACAGTGCAGTGGAGAAACGGGATAGCAGGTCACAGCTACTGTGCGCTTGTACTGAATGTTATGAACTGTACAAGATGAGCAGCAGCTGGGCCAAGGGCTGTTGCAGAAGGTTCTCTTGAGGGGGGCCCCACTGAGCAGAAGGAAGCCGAGTAAAGGCGAAATGGAGGGGAAGGGCATGTGAAAGGGAACAGACTGAGCAGAGGCCTGGAGGTGACGGGGTGTGGCCAGGACTTGCAGGAGTTCATCATCACTGCATCAAACAGGGTAAAACCAGGATTGATGGGCCAGGAGGAGGCACAAGACCAGCCAGGGAGGGCCAGAGCTTAGAGGCCACGGCCTCCTATCTGGCACTGGCTCAGGCTATTCCATTTCAGAACAGCCCTAAAATTCTCTTTGCACTTTGATACCAAAAAAAAAAAAAAAGCAGTTCTTTAGGGCCCTTCAGGCTGGTGATCTAACGTCTGGTACACAGTTGGTGCTCAATCAGTGGTGATCATGGCTCCTCCTCCCTCCAGGGAGTTGTTACCATCTGAGTGATGTCCCCACAGACGCAGTGATCTGTTCACAGAAATCGCCGTCAGACTCACGGACAGACTGACAGCTGTCAGAGGGGAGGGTTGTGGGGGGCTGGGTGAAAAAGGGGAAGGGATTAAGAAAAAAAAATCCTCTCCAAACTGGTAGACACAGACAACAGTGTGGTGACCACCAGAGGGAAGGGGGTGGGGGAGGCAGAAGAGAGTAAAGGGGAGATAAATGGTGATGGATGGAGACTTGACTTGGGGTGGTAAACACACAATATAATATATTGATGATGTATTGTAGAATTGTACTCCTGAAACCTATGTAATTTTATGAACCAATGCCACGCCCATAAAGTCAATACAAATTTTTAAAAAGGAATAGTCATCATTGTATCATGAAAAATGGCCTGACCCTGCAGCTGATGTCCGCACCATTGTTCAAAGCCCTCGGTCCCCTGAGACCTACCTCTTGATGGAGAGGAAGGCTAATTCTTCTGGCTCTTTACTTTGGAAAGAAAATGACTTTCGGCCCAACTTTACCCTGAGGCAATCATGGAAAATACAGTGTAAACACAGGGGATGCCGCGCAGAAGGGGCAGAAATCAGGTGAGCACACGCCCTGGCTCCCATGAGCCCCATGGGCTCCACGGGGCCACCATGGGGCAGCCAGGCAGCTCCTGGAGAGAGTCGTGAGAGGTTAAAGAAGAACCTACTGGTTTTCTGTCTGATGGTAAAAATACGTGCTCATGGTGGGAAATGCAGCAAATGGAGAACAAAGAGGAAAAAAGCAATCTAGAGCTTTGTACCTTGGTGCCTGTGCCCCCGGCACCTGGAAGAGGGCAGCGCAAAGGGAGACACCCAGGACAGGTCCTGATCCCACACACATCTGTCCAAGAGGCTACCTGGGTGGTGGCCCCTCCGTCCCTCTGCTCGGCTCCAAGGCTCCAAGGCCAGTCCTCAGAGACTGAACTCTACCCCCATCCCAGTTACTTACCCCAAGCTGCTTTTCTCCCTGGAACTTACTCGCATCTGTAATTACCTTGTTTCCCTGTGTGCTGGCTGTCCATCCCCTCTCTTCCCCAGTCCTCTACCTGAGGGTCGATCTGCTCACCTCAAGCCCTGCAGCAAGGGCCCAGGTAAGCTCACTAGTGGGGGCTCCGTAGTATGTTAGGGAAGGCGGAGCGCATCCATGCAGGTTGCCAGTATTTCAGTAGAATGAGCACAGCGATGAAGAACACAGCCCACGTTTAAATGCTCAGTGAACTCTGGCCATTTTTTTTTCCTCCTGGAAGATCCCATGCATAGGCCATTGTATGCGTGTGTGCGTGTGTGCGCATGCGCATGCATCGGAAAGGGTCACTGCCCTGAGCTGGAGGCTGGACCCTCATGCCCCCACCTCATTCCTCAGCCTTGGGCAAATTCCGCAACTCCAGAGTCACTTTTGTCCTGTTGGTAAAACCAATAAATAACTTGCCTGAGGTTTGCTGTGAGCCCCAAACAAGATAAGAAAGATCCCGGAACTCTCAAGAGGAAAAAAGCACGCTGCCGGAAAGGCCCACACTCGTTTTTCAGTCAAGCCCCAGATAGGATTGCTTGAAGACTCCATGGCCCAGGACTTCATGGGGCACCCTTGCTCCCCAGGAGTCCGCTGCCTCTCCCTCCTCCCCAGAACCTGAGGCCGTATCTGTTGGATCCCAGCAGAAAGGTTCCCAATATCCAAACTCAGGAAAGAGGTCCTTTTTGCCACCCCACCCCCGAATTTGGAGATAGAGGAGAGCCTCGCCTAACTCCATTTCCACACTCTTTCGCCCCCTACCCAGGCCCTAGCCTCTCCCAGAAGTTCCCTCAGCGGCGGATGGGCACCAACCGCTCAGCCCCTCCCCTCCACAGGGGGCTGCCTCTCCGAATTGCATGGGGACAGGGGACACCATGTGCGTATGTGTAGGAGGGGGTCACCCCCGGGACTGGGCCTGAGGGACTGCACCGGGGATAGGGGTGGGAGGGGTGGGAGGGGCGGGCCCTTCTGGACCAGGTCCTGGGACCCGCAGGCTCACCCCGCAGTTGCGTCATCCGGCCCACCTCCCCCTGAGACATCACAATCTGGGGGTTGGGACCCCACGCTTCATCACCGCCTGTCAGCAGCCAAACAATCCACCTAACAAACACCGGTTTGGGGGGGGGAGGAAAATCGGCCTGAGCCCAGCCTCCCTTTCCACCCCTCCCCTTGCCCCCCGGGGCCTCCGCCCCCAGATGGGGGAGTGAGCGCAAGCCAGGGCGCCCGCACCACCGCCCCGCGCCAGCCAGCTGCCGGCCTGCGGTGGGGGCGGCCCGAACACGCCCGCCCCGCCTGCGCCCCGCCCGCGCCCGCCGTTCCTCCGGCTCCGCGGCGCCCTCGCCGGGTGCGTGCCGCTCGCGCGCCCGCCCGCCAGGCTCCCTGCGCCCGCCGCCCGCGCCCGGCCCGGCGCCCCGGCCCTCCAGCCCGCGCTTCATGGCTGCTCAGGAATGGGACTGGTTCCAGCGCGAGGAGCTCATCGGACAGATCAGCGACATCCGAGTCCAGAACCTACAAGGTAACGCGCCCCAGCCTCCCGGGACGGGAACGCTGGTCTGGGGTCGCTCCGTAGCCGCTCCCGCACTGTGCACCTCTGACCCGCGCTGCCCTCTGCCCTGGCCCAACCTCATTTCGGTCACTTACTGGGAGGAGAGGGGGAGGGTTGAGGCTCCCGCCTCCAGACCCCAGAATCGCCGGCCCCGGGGGTGGGGCGGCACACGTGTATGTGTTTATGGGGTCGGGGTCCCATTTTTTTCCCCTACAGGACGTCACGACTCCCCTCCAGCCATGGCTGCGAGTTTGGAGAAGTTTGTATGTGGGCTTTTGGGGTGGCCCAGGTCACGGAGGGGAGAATAAAGTGCCACTACATGTGCATGTGTGTGAATTCGTACACTTCCCAAATACCTCTGAGGCTGGGGGAATTGAATGGGGCGGCGCCTCTGCGGGCAGGCTGGGTGAAGGGAGCCAGGGGCTCACTCTGTGAGTTTAGAAGGGCGCACAGTGCAGGCCGGCCACTTCAAGGAGCTGCCCCTCCCCTGGCCCCCGGGCTAGACTTGGGGGAGGGCAAGAGGCTCCGCCCACCGGAACGTGGGGCGCTGGGAAGCAGCGTCTACCTTGAGACCAGGTGAAAGGGAAACTCGGATGGCCAGTGCTTCTAACAAGGGCTAGGGGTGGCTCCAGCCACAGATGACGTGTATACATCTTTCAAAGGAGTTTATTCATTGCGGAAACTTAGCACAAACGTACTTCAAAGGAAAAAGTCACCCACAATCACCTCCTAGCCCATGCACCCACCGTAACAAGGCTGCTTTCCCTGGAGGTGCGTTTCTGACTTCTCTTTCCTATGTGAACTTTGCCGACTGGACAGAATCCACTTCCGGTCTCTCTTCTTGCCCATGGACCTGGGCAGGGGAAGTTTCTGTAGCAATTTTCCCTACAGACTTGGATTTCTAGAGATTCCCAGGTTTGGGGGTGGCCCAGAGAATTGGGAGGCCTGGATACAGAGGTGCGGGGGCTGTTGTTGCCCCAGCCCCCACCCCCAGCAGTTGACATGACTTTAGTGCTCTGGGGACAGGGAGCCTCAGCAGCCAGGGAGCAGGTTGGGGGTGGCCGAGCGGTCAAGTTTAAACATTACACCCGGTGGAATGTTCCCTGGGAGCCCACGTGGACTTGCTCCACCCCTAGGCTGGGCAAGGACAGTGGGCCAGAGGTGACTTGAAGAGGAGAGGGAGCCCACCGCACTGGCCAGTGGAAACTGAGTTTGCTCCCTGCTCCCCTGATCCCTTCTGGCTGTGATTTGTGTAAAAGGAGGATGATCAGGCTGCAGATGTTGAAAATGATTCCTTTTGATGTTGTCTCATGCCTAGATCCTGTTGCCTGAGAACTGACATCCTATTTGGGGGTTGGTATTAGTGTCTTTTGCTGAGATGGCATCCAGTTTGGGCTGTCAGGGGTATGTGTGTATGTGTGTGTGTTAGGTAATTAGTGGGTGTTAATAAACACACTAACCAATTCTTGGTGCAGCTTCCTGCATGCCTCTTGGATCAGCTTCCAACGTAAAGGAGATCAATTTTCGTGAAGGGATGTTCAGCATTGTGAGCAGTTAGTTGCACCCAGAACTGTGAGAGAAAGCTCCGCCAAGTGGGGATAATTTGAGATGGGTCCTGAAGGTTGAGTAGGAGTTCACTGAGTGGGCTCCTGGCTCTCAGCTCTCAGTGACATGTCCTCACTTTTAGGCAATGCCAGTTGCGATTTCAGCATCAAAAGCTTTGCCATTAAAAGAACAAATTTATGTATCTACATTATATTGGGTTGGCCAAAAAGTCTGTTTAGTTTTTTCCATGATGGCTCTAGTAGCCCCTAGTTGTCTTTAACTTCATCTGATACAATTTTTAGATTGTATTGTGACAGCTGTCTTACCAGCGTACATTTAAAAAAACTTATCAAAATTGGTGAATTTTTGTGCTGCTATTTTAATATTGAAGATGGAAAAAATATGGAAGATTTTTGGCATATTATGCTGTGTTATTTCAAGGAAGGTAAAAATGCAACTGAAATGCAAAAACAGATTTGTGCCATGTACGGAGAAGGTGCTGTGACTGGTCAAATGTATCATAAGTGGTTTGCAAAGTTTCGTGCTGGAGGTTGCTCCACGGTCGGGTGGGCCAGTTGACGCAGATAGTGATCAGATTGAGGCAGTAACTGAGAACAGTCAGTGTTCTACCACATGGGAGGCAGCTGTCGTACTCCAAACATCCAAATCAATGAAGTTATTGGTGAAAATGAAAAAAAAAATGTGTCTTTTATTTCATGTGAATAAAAGGACTTTTTGGCCAACCTAGTATGTATGACATATGACTACATATGTGGCTGTAAAACCCATTCACCCTAAGGATGAGCCCAACACATTTTAACATACGGATACACCATTACCTAGACCAAGATGCAAAAGATTCCTGTAACCTGGATGGGCGCCTCGTCTCCCTCCCGGTCATAGTGCCCCCAACACACATACAAGGCGACCACTCTTCTGACCTTTATTACTGCTGTTTGGCCTCTAGAACTTCCTATGACATTGAGATGAGCGGTACTCCCTGTTTTACCGGCCTCTCTCGCTCTGCATTACGTTGAAGCAATTGACCTGTGTCCTCGCTTGTCTCATCAGTACTTTTGAGGGGGATTATAAAACTACTTTCCTGAGGTATAATTTACATATCATAAAGTTCACCTGTTTTAAGTTTACAGTTCAATAATTTTTAGTAAATATACAGAGTGGTGCCAACATCGCAACAGTCCAGTCTGGCAACATTTTGATTACCTGCAAAAGACCCCAGTGCCCAGCGTAGGCATCTGGCTCAGCTCCCAGTCCTGGACCAGCCCTGGGCGCGGTTCCGTGTTTTTGCTGGGACCCGTCCATCACCCATGCACGCACCGCGGTTCACTCTGTCCTTCGGTGAGAGGCCTTGGGCTGTTCGCAGTTTGGGCTGTTGTGCGTGGAAAGCAGCCGTAGGTCCCGCTGGCCCTGGCTTTGCTGCCCTGCCCAGCAGCACTGAGAAGAGGCTGGGGGAGGAGGCAGGGGCAGGAGTCTGCCTTCTTTCTATCTTCGCTTTCCCCTTGGCTTCCCTTTCTTGTGACTGGATACTTAACAGATGTTTTCTCCTTGTCTCTGTGGTACTCAGGAAGTCTCACCCAAAGGGCCAAGTCCAGAAGGCACCCACGCCATGCTTAGATTAGAGCATCTGCCCCACGGGCTGGTGGGTGTCAGCGGGCCCTGGACAGTCTGGACCGTCAGCTCTGCAGGCCATGGGGGCCATGGGCGGGGCCTCATTCCTCCCAACCTGTGTGGGAGGTAGTGGGGGGGGCAGGTGGGAGGAGTTTAGGCTGGAGGGCTGTTTCTCCAACAGTGAGCTTACTCAAGCACAGGTAGTCACAGTTGCGGTGGTGGTGGGCGGATGGGTACAGAGGGATTTGGGGATTCTGTAACTGTGGGGACTGAGGAGGAGACCGCGCAGCCTTCATGTGCAGGCAGTGGCTGCTGTCATGGTCAGTTGGTCCTGACTCTTCTCAGGGAGCCCGACTCTCATGGGCCTGGGACCCTGCATTCCAGGCAAAATCGGGCCCGTGGTGCACCCATATCTTTACGTCTCGTTCTGTGTATATGTTTGCATTAACGGGGAGATATGTTGCTCTCTGCTCAGTTGCTCATCTCAAGCTTTTCCTATGGTCCTGAACCGTGGAGTTCTGGAATCCCTGTGACCACAATTGTGACATCGCCAGGTCGTCCCCAGGGAGTGTTGGAAGGAAGACCCCATGGCCTGTCTTTGAGGTCCGATGAGCCGGGCGGGAAGCATGACCTCTCCCAGGCGGCTTGTCACACCCCTTGCTGTACTTACATGCAAGCGGATGAAGTCCCTCTTGATGTGTTCACTCTGGTGGCTCATAAAATTGTTTGTAAATGAATGACTCTGGTAGAGAGCATGGGATGTCCATCTGGGCAAAGGCTGCCGGTGCCACCCTCACAGTGTCTCTTGCAAGGAAACGGGGGTGGCACAAGCTGTTGACCTTTTCAGAGAGGTGAAAACGGAATCACAGGATATGGGCAGCCTCCCCCCGGGGGCCCCCACTTCCTTGGAGCCACGTGGGATGAAATTGAGGACAGAGGCAGGCGGTTAACCGATCTCTGCCGTGGGCGACAAGGGCTCTGGCGCCTTGCTGATGACAAGGCCACTTTGGCCATCTCCTCTCCTTCTTTGACTTGGCTTAGCGTCCAGCTGAATGTTCCACTAGTTCTGGGGCCACTTGACTGCCAGTCAGAGGGTGGTGACAGGCCAGGGTTTGGAAGATGCCCCCCCGTTCCTGTGAAAAGCCTCCTCCACCCCCCAAATTCTCAGCCCTTCTCTGCTCACTTTAGCAAACATGTGCTAAGCATACAGCCTCCCGCTGACACCAGGGGATGCAAAGTTGGTTCTTTTTCCTGCCTTTAAGGAGTGTGAAGCCATCACGGGCACCCAGCCAGACTGGGGCTCAAAATGCTGCTTCTGGCAGCGCAGACAGCAGCTCAGCTTGGGCTGTCTCCTGTTGCCCTGGTATCTGTTGTCTGTGATGCTGTGAACCCTGACCTCATTGTGCAGGAGCACCCAGATCTGGAGATAGACGGAGGTAGGTGGGGCCAGGCAGATACACAGCTGCTCCGCCACTGCTCTGGGGGAGCCAGGAGGGCGTATGGACTGCCACCACCTGAGCCCTGCTGGCTGGTGCTCCCGAGTGGCCTCCCCTCCCCTGCCACAGTGTCTCCTTGAGAATCTGTCAGGAGGTGGTACTGCCCAGGGTTAGCAAAGAGAAACTGTGTTTGGGGGCACTTGGAATTGACTGCAAAGCAGAGATGGTAACAGTTAACCTGTCTGAGAGCAGCGTGGGTGCCCGGGGCTAACTGCATCTCTTTTAATGCTGTCCACAAGGCTTTGAGGTTGGTGCATGTTGCTGAAGCTGAGGGGAAATGATGTGCCCAAGGTCACGGACTTGTAAGAGGAGGCGAGATTTGAACTCAGGTCAGACTGAGCCGATGCATCCTGGTGCACTTGCTCTATGGATCCTGTAAAGGAGCTGGTAGCCTCGTGGCTGGGAGCTGGGGAGGCCTCTCAGAGGAAGGGCCATTGGAATTGGATCTTGAGGGCTAAGCAGACACTTGACTGCATGAATGTGACATTGTACGTAAGATGAAGGAAAGTGGTTGGGATCGCCCGGAGGCAGGCTGAGGCAGAATCATGCCTGTGTGGTTGAAGATCGGCCCCTGCCATGCGGACTACTGGCTCAGAGCCAGGCACAGGCCCTCTTTAAGCATGCCCACACTCCCTAGTGACCTCTTTATGGCTCTGGGCCTTGACTCACCTCCTCTGTGCTACCCACCACCTAGCCACCCAACACACATGCCTGCTCATCCCTTCACTGGGTCTCCATGGCTAATCCGTGGGCTTAGGGCAGCTCCTTGGGCTACCCCCAGACTCATAACAGCATCATCATCCATGAATGGCAAGATGGGGAAAAGGTTGGGCTGCACCAGCTGGCAGGACCAAGTCCAAGGCCCTTAGCCTGGCCTGCCAGGCCCTCTGTGGTCGGGTTGGGGTTGCCGGACCAGCTTCCTCTCCCACAACTACCCGCCACTCCTCCTGGTCCCATCCATCCTCATCCCTCCAGATCTCTGCTGCACACGGCAGTGGGATCAGGGTCATCGCTGTGTCCAAAGTTATCGGCCCCAGGAGCAGAGAAGGAGCCTGGGTGGCTGGTTCCTGCTTCTGCCTCACCCAGCTCCTGGAGGGCACAGCAAGAGCACGGGAGGTTTCTGGATAAAAACCAAAGAAAATCAAATGCAGAGGTTTCATGTCCTCCAGGAACTTGCTGCCTAATAGGGCCCTGCCCCGGGCTGTGCGCTTGGCTCCGCTCCAGAGAGTGAATCACCATGTAGAGTACTGCTGTCAGGCCCCCAGCGGGAGTCAAGTCATGGCTTTGCGTTAACTCTGGATTCCACCCACAAAAGCCATGTCCTGTCCTGCTCCATCCCTCACCTGGGGTGTGGATTCTTATCCAGGGACCTTGCCAGGTGGAGCAGGTCGTGCAGGTCGTGCCGGTGGGGAAGCCACAGCCAGGACACAGCTTACGTCTTGGGTCTGGGTCCTGGCTTTGTTGCTAACCTGCTTGGGATCCTGGGAAGTCTTTTCCCCATGCTGTGCTTCAGTTTCCTTACCTACAAAAGGAGAGGGTGGGACTGTCAGGCTCCAGTGGGTCCCCTGGAAGGTGCTGTGAGGACAGAGTGTGCCCACAGAAAGCCGTTGCGCCCCAGTTCCTGGCACCCATGGGTGGGCGGCCAATGTGGGCCTCTGGGTGCCGCTGAGCACAGCTGTCTACGTTCCTGGATTCTTTTCACTGCTGAGTGCTGGAGACTCACTCCCTTTTCCAGCGTGGAAAAGGTGGCAGTTCAGAAACTTGGCTATAAAACCACATATCGGTAAATGGTGTGCATTCTTTTCTTCTGGGCAGATCAATTATGGTTCCTATGCAAAGCCCAGGGAAGGTGCGGGACCCCTGCTCTGAACCAGCCAGGCACAGTTGAAGGCGGCCGGGGAGGTGGGCTCCTGCCTTCGCCCGTGTGCATTTGTGCTGAGGAATTAGAATGTTTGGGCTCAGGTGAAACAGGAGCCCATCACCTGAGTGGTTTGCGAGAGGAGAGTGGGAGGCCCGGGGTCCAGCGGGCCGCAGACCTCGGAGGCTCTGCCGCAGAATCGCTTGTCAGCAGCCAGGGCTGGCATGGACCTTGAGTCCGACGGAGCCGGGCCATCTGACGCTACGTAGCGCTCTGGCCGATGGGGCGCTCTGGCATTTGCTTTATGACCAGACAGCTGAGGCACTGGGCAGAGTCCTGCCCGCCAAGCTGCAGGTTGCGCCTGCGCCGCCTCAGAGGGAAAGAGAGAAAAATGAAGGAATTGTCTGTGTAGTGGTGGAACCATTAACAGTAAACTCCCTGTTCCCATAGAAACCTTTCCTCACTTCCCCCGCCCCTCCCTGCACTATTTTAAAAAGTTGTGTCCATCACAGAAGGAATTAGGGGCAGCATCCAAAATCACAGCTGTAGCTTTAAAGAATATTTGCTGTTTTTCTCCCCCCTCATGGTCTGTCTCCTTTTCTTCTTCTTCTTCTTTTCTTTTTTTTAATCAGAGCAGCGATTGGTAAACTATGGTTTATGGGCCAAACCCAGCCTGCTGCCTGTTTTTGTGAATAAAGTTTTATTGGGACACAGCTGTGTCCGTTTGCAGGTTGTCCGTGGCTTCATTCATGTTACAGTGGCAATGTAGTTGTGACGGAGAGGTACCCTCAATCCCAGAAATATTCACTAACTGTCTAACTGGCTCTTTCGGAACGTGGGAATCCTGCTTCCTTATTTTCTAAGCTCCAACTTGGGACGCATGACAAGGAGGAGACCCTTGTGATGACCACAGCAGGGGACGCTTGCTGTACGTGTGATGGGCCAGCCTTATTTTCAGAGGCTGGCACGTGCTGGGGGCGGGTTCTGTACCTGATTGAGAAATGGACTCTTGCACTTGGAGCCTGGCCATTTGGTCAGCAGCAGTTACTGAGTGTTCCCGAAATGCTGGGCACTGGGATGGAGGAATGAACGGGGCACTCCAGGAGTCCCCAGTACTCAGAGGCTGAGCCATCAAGAGGCTGTGATGAGGGTGTTGGGACTGAGGATGCACCAGGTGGGTGGGGACTGCAGGGGGGACGGAGAAGGGAGGTCCAATCCAGCTTTGAGAGGTGGGGTGGGGAGGCAGTGGAAAATCAGTGACCACAGACTCAGGCAGTGTGAAACCAGGGCGCAGGCAGTGTGTGGTGGTGGGTGGAGGAAGGGGGCGTTCTTCAGTAGCACTGCGGCCAGGATGGGGGGTGTCGTACCTGGAAGTGCGTCCCAGAGGAGGCCCGTGCAGTTGACATTCCCCTTTCCTTCTTGCCCTTCTTGAGCCCTGCGAACCCCTGCTTGTTGGAAATTATGGTTCAAGGCCCCTGAGGAGGAGGAAAAGCTGGGCAGGATCTGGGGAAGTTGCGGAAACCCTGGGGTCATTTTGGCGTCAACCACCAGGACCTTCAGCTGCTTCAGGAGAACTGGGGGCCTAATCGGAAGGCCCGTTAGGGTTCTGATGACATCACACCCCACTGCTGCTCTCCTCTCCTGGGGCTCTCCATGCGGGCAGGAGCCTTTGCGATATTTATATCCCTCCCCTCTTTTAAACTATTTTCATCCTGTACGGCATGACATACTTAAAGAGCAGCGTCCTGGGGCCTTCTAAGTTAGTTGAGAACTGGGGCAGGGGGTGGGGAGGGGGCATGACATGCCCTGCCAGCTTGGCGGTGAAATGACTTAACCCTCAGATGGTGTCCTCTGCTCACTGTCCCCTCGCCACTGTGCCCCGTGTGTCCCTCTCACCCACACCTTCCCAACCTCGCCTGCTATTGGGCACAACCTTACTGCCAGCAGGTAGCAGGGAGACCACTGTTTTCCTGCCTCAGTGCCTCCATTCCTGCCTCGGCCCTGCCCCCCAGAGATCGTTCTCTCCCCACGCCCGTCTTCTACCGGGAGACCCTACTGTGTGCCCTGGCCCTCCCGTCTCCTGGCCCTCTTGGAGTGAACCGGACCCAGCTGCACCCAGACGTCTTCCCGTTTCCCCCACAGGCCATGCCCTTTCTTGTCCCTGGACCTTTGTCTACAAGGCTCCTCCTGCAGAGAATGACCATGACCGCGCACCTAGGGCAGCTTCCCGGAGCCCTGCCTGCACCCGCCTGGGTGGATTTCACAGCATCCTCCTCTGGATTCTGTGGGGCCCACTCCTGAGTCGGTCCCGGAGAGAAGTAGGTCTTCACGACCTTTCGCCAAATCGTTGTAGGCTGAACAATGGCCCCCCAACAAAGTCCACATCCTACCCCAGAACCTAGTGAAAGGGACTTTGCAGGTGCAGTTTGAGTGAGGGGTTCTGACATGGGGGTGGAGCCTGGGTCACCCAGGTATCCAGTTGCTTTATCACGAGCATCCTTATAAGAACGAGGCAGGGGTGGGCAGGAGATGTGATGAGGGGAGCAGAGGTCAGAGGGATGCCACTGCGGGAAGGGGCCATGAGCTGAGGAAAGCAGGCTACTTCTAGAAGCTGGAAAGAGAAGGAAATGGATGCTCCTTTGGCGTGTCCAGAAGGAACACAGTCCTGCCAGCAACTTTGATTTTAGCCTGTCAAACCCAGTTTGGACTTCAGAACTAGAAGATAATCGATTTTTGTTGTTTTAAGCCACTGAGTGTGAGGTCATGTGTCATAGCAGCAACAGGAAAGAGGAAACGTGAATTACAGTGGCTCTGGTCTTCTTCCTCTGGGAGACACATCTGGAGATACTTGCACACCTGGGTTGCCCTCTAGGTTCCAGGGATGTCTGATGGACGCCCAGGGTAGTGGCATCGAGCCTGAGCTGGGAGTAGAGACCTGGGCTCTAGAGTGTCATAGGGTTTTGGAGCCCAGGGAGGCTGCCCGACAAGGGGCGGGACAGGGGGCCGGCTGGGCCAGCAGAGACTCTGTCTGGCTGTCCAAATGCAGTGGTGGTGTGATCTCAGACACGCGCAGGGCTTTGAATAACCAGGAACCAGTGTCACAGGACCCAGTCTGTGCTCAGTGGTCCTGGCACAAAGACGGTGGCACCATAGTGGCCTCTAGGTCCACATCCTGTTGCGTGGACCTGGGGACCCACCTGCCCTGGTGGCATTGACATCTCCATTCTAATCCTTGTGTGCTCTCCAAGCTGAGACCCATGGGCTCTGGAAGTCAACCCGGAGCACTCATCCAACCCGGATGTTTTGGACAAACAGTCTTGCACTCGATGTGAAATATCAGTCATTTAGCAAACAAGAGTGTTGCCTTATAGGCAGTTCCTGACGTCTGGTCACAGGATACCAAGAGCCAAAAGGCCAGACATACAAGTTATGAGAAACTGAAACTCTCAGAGGATGAGAGAAGAAGCCTAATTGTGCCTCACCATTGAAGCAGGGTCGAGTGATGCCATGCCACATTCCTGTCATTTCACACAATTTTATGAACTCCCCCTCCCTTCTTAGTTGAAGGTCAACCCATAACCTTCACCACTCTGGTTCCATTGTTGTCTCCATGGTATTGAGTGTATGAATACAGTAGTGATCACTGATAATGATACTTTCATTTCTTTCTCTTTACTTATTTTTATAAAACAAGCATGAAGTGCAGTCAGATGGCCCAGTCACTTCCCAAACAGGCCGCGTCCTGACGATGGCAGTGTGACCAAAGTCTCCCCTGTGCGGTAGCCTGGCCCCGTCATCTTCAGGCTGACTTAGCAAAGTCCTGACTGGGTGATGGACGACAGTCTGGGATGCTGTTGTTGGAAACTGAATAACACAGGGTACAGGTTGTGTAAGACTCAGTGAAGCCGGGGGTTGTCCTAACTGGTTATCCGGCGCCAATGTCCTGATCATGGGGAGTGTGGGGCAGGGGCAGATGACCACTGGCTGGACATTGCACCGCGTCTCCCAAGTAACCCCTGTGTTGGGTATTATCTATCCCCCCAAAACTAAGGCTGAGCTAGAGCATCACACGTGCCAAGCTGCTGAGTTATTAAGAGTGGAACTGGGAACCAAAATGCAGTCAGGGAAGATCGAGTAAGTTGGGGTTGTTAAGAGGGGGGCTGATGGGACTAAGGTTTGGGGGAGGCAGTGAGACTTGGTGAGCACTAGGTCAAAGCCTGGCTGGCTGTGGAGAAGGCAGGTGGGAAGAAAGCTGACCAGGCTGAGGGGTGCTGGGCAAGAAGTCAGCCAGCCTTGGGTGTCGAACCTTATCAGAGCAAGTTCTGTGACTCAGTTTTACACAGTCGCTTACGTACCAGGTTTCCCACACTGTGGCAAAATACAGTCCAAATGCCTAACTGATGGTTCCTGGTGAGTGGTTCCCAGGGGCAGTCTGCGGAGAGCGGGGACAAGGACCTCATTTTAAGGGGTTGACAAGGTAAAATCCTGGTAGCCCTGGATTATGACAGAAGTGATGGGAGGCAGCCATGGGAGACCATCCTCATCCTGGGTCATGTTGCGGCGATGGCAGATTACAAAGCACCGTCATGGCCACTGTGTCATTTGATTCTGCCATAGCCCTCTGAGGTCGGTGTTAGAGCAGCAGATGGAGACACAGAGGCCCAGGTGAGCCCAGCAACCGGGCCCTGCCCCACGGCTGCTGAGATTCCATTCCACGCTCTGGCATCTGAGGCTCCCCACCCCTCCATACCTACCAGCACTTGCTGGAGGCAGGTCTGAGCAAGGTATTCACCGACCTTTCATGTAAGCAAGGAGCTCTCCTTTGGAGAGCCGGTCTGGCCTTTGAGGTTGACTCTGATCTAAAACAAAACAAAACAAAATGTGATACTTTCCAAATCCAAGCTGAGGGCCTCGGGCCTCGGGCCTCGGAGGCGGGGTGTTGGCAGGCCCGGAGTGATGGCCGGTTGAGTTCCCAGAAGTGCCATGAAATGGCGTGAGATGGCTCACCTGGGAGGAAATGAAGGGGACAAGGTTCCGTGATGCCACAGGACCAATGGTGGGCTAGCAGAGGAGGCCAGGAATCAGACAAGTGTGACCCTTGATGGACTGGGGCTGACCAGGATGGGCACTGCTGCACTTGGACTTGCTGTCGGGGTGGCTTGCTTACCGCTGGTTTGCCCTAGTCGACCAGAAGCCTCATTGGTTGGGTCCTGGGGCCTGTCCCGTTCCCACTGTGTCCCAGGGTCTAGCCCCTGTCTGAGGCTCAGTGCGCGTGTAGACTCTCTGTTGAATACAGGAGTGCACACCCGAAGGGAAAGGGCACGCTCTGAGGTCTGGCAGGGCTGGGTTTTAGTTTAGCCTTTTTTTAGGATTGACTCGCTGGGGATGTCTGAGCCTGACATTATCTTTTTCGTGAAAAGGGACCCCCAGCTTCTCTTGGTTGTTAGAACATTCAGTGATGTCTCACGTGTTCGTCAGTGTCTGCTCCCCATCCCCTCATCTTTCCCAAGTCGTACGTAACCATAGTTCTCCAAGGTTTCTAGGAAGAACAGTGGTTTCCTCACTCTGCCCCTGTTGCCAGCGGCATTGGTCGCTTGCAGATTTTTTGAGCTGATGACTTTAGTATTTTCCTCTGTGTCTCTAAATCACATGCATGTGTTACTTTATCTTTTTTGGTCCTGGGCTCCAATTTCTTAACCGTGGAAGGTAAGGATGTAGGTCTTAACCTCAGATCTTTGCTGTCATCCCCAGTTCCCAATATTTTTATGTCATGGTTTTGGAAAGATCAATAATTGGGGTTTACACGGGCACTACCAGGCCAGTGCTCCCGAGCTCAGTCGTGTAGTGGACTGCGGTCGCGTCTCCGTCCCCGCCCTGCTTTGCGGTTTCTGTGGAGTTAAGCTCACCTGTTGGTGGTGGTGTAATCGCCCCACACTCTCTGTTGGTGTCCCAGATGGCCCCTCAAGTTGTCCGGGCGTGTCAGGTAAATTCGGTGTCCTCCCCTTGAGCATGTCAGCACCTAGACTTCCTGAGCACCTGGGCCTGGCTGTCACCATCACCTGAGATTCCCCCCACCTGTCTCCTGGGTCGGATCTCCCATTTCCGGTCTTCCTGTGATG
Organism: Anoura caudifer; assembly: GCA_004027475.1. Lineage (NCBI taxonomy): Eukaryota > Metazoa > Chordata > Mammalia > Chiroptera > Phyllostomidae > Anoura > Anoura caudifer. Next base: position 65,510 of record PVKU01007086.1, on the reverse strand, counting down.
GCTCAGCCCCCTGAATATGGGAGCACTTCCGTCCGAGCAGGGGAAGCCTGGGTGGTGAGCTTTCTGAGAACTTGCACATGGGAGAATACTTGATTGGCCCCTGATTCTCGGTGGCCAGGTCAGCTGGGCCGCCGGTTCCGGGCGGGAAATGGTTTTCCTCCAGAGGGGCTGAAAGTCTTGCTCCATTGTCTCTGGTTTCAGGGGTGTGGTTGGGAAGTGGAGGCCATTGCTGATCCTTGCTGTGACCTGTGTTGTTCTCCCGAGAGACCCTGCTTGGGTCTTCATGAAGTGCTCTGAGACTTCAGGGTACCCTTGCCTTGGTGCGGGTCTCTGCTCATCCATGATGCTGAGCACCACCCAGAACTGTGCTTTTGGGTTCTGGGATATTTTCTTGGATTATTCCATCATGATTGTTGCCCCTCAGTTTTCTGTAATCTTCTAGAACTCCTTTCATTCGGCTGTTGGTCTTCATGACTAATCCTCTAATTTTCTTATCTTTTCCCTTTCCCATCCCTTTTGCATTTGGCTCTGCTTTCTGGCAGATTGCATCAATTTTCTCTTCCATATTCTTACCTGCCACATTTTTAATTTGCAGGCGTTCTTTCTCATTCCTGAGAGAAGCCCAGTCTGGTTTGGGGGTGGCAGCTCCTTCTTTTACACGCTGAGGGTGTTCGTGCTGGGCGGCGATGGTCAGGTGGCACTCGGGAGGCGGTGGTTGAGGGCACAGAACTGAACGGCACGGTCTGAGTCTCAGCGCTGCCCCGACTGGCTTTGTGACACGGAAGGAATTATTTAGCCTCGCCGCTCTTCAAACACCTCATCTATAAAATGGGAATAATAGTACTAAGATCTGCCCCACAGCTGCCATGATTCCGTGAGCCTCGACGAGCACTTAGGGCCGTGCCGGCCACACTGGGTGTAGTCCTTCTGCCCTCTCTCTGCGAGTGTTTGCTCTGGAGCTTTCGTGTCAGAAGCTTCTTTCTTGAGCTGTTTTGTAGTCCTTGGTTGTCCTCTCATACTAAAGAGTTGGGGGCTAACTCTAAGCTCGGGGGTGGGGAGCTCCTGGACCGGCAGATTCTTCGATGGTGCCCTGCTGGCTTGTCATGGAAGCCTGTGTCTTTAGGTCAGCGTCTGCAGGTCTTTCCTCCTGGGTTGGTCAGATGCCCTGTGAGAGCATCCTGTGAGGAGGGTCAAGGCCAAGCTGCTAGGGGTGAGGAGGCAGGTCTGGGAGCTAAGTGAAGGAAGAAGGTTTGGGCAGGGAGGCCCTTTGCATCCAGCATGCATAAAATCAATTAGTTCACCCAATTTCATACACTTAGCAGTGAGATCTTTTGTTTCATACTCTTTAGAGAATAAACTTGGTGGGGGACAGTCACCCAGCTAGGAGACGTGGGGAGAGGAGCCAGGGACCCAACTCGTTCTTTCCTGTAATCCTCTCGTTGCTCTCCCCAACCCAAGCCCAGTCTCCGATGTACCAGTCACCACCCCGTCCTGAACCTTTGGAACCTCTGGGCTGTGAACGGGTTGGTTTCTGTCCTTCCTGATGCCAGGTAAGGTGCAGATTTCATGAGTCTGCTCAGTTCCCGCAGGCCCGTCTTCTGTCCCCCGCGGAATTCGGTGCTTGCCCTGTCCTCTGTTCTTTCCGTCCCTGTGGGCTTATTTTCTAAATACACAATTCACGCGACAAGCATGGCCCCTGTGCTCCAGGTTTCAGTAGAGATTCAGGATGGGCTGAAACGAGGAGCCCTGCTGAGTCGGTCCCCTTCTCTGAGGAGTCGCTCCCTGGCATCTCTAAGTGTCTGGGGACAGTGGGAGGGGAAGCTGGCCAGTGGGTGCTGTGTCCACCCTGGCCAAGAAGATTCAGGTGTCGTGTGAAGCTGCTTGGCTATGTCCCCTTTTATTTGGGCTGTTTTCCAGAGACTGCTGCTGAATTCCAGAGACTGGTTACCAGGAGAAATTGGGAAAATTGCAGAAGGGTGTTGGTCACACCTCATGGTCCTTTTTCCAGCCACACACTCTGGTTGCCTGGGGCTGGGGACCCGAGGCCTGGGGGTGAGTCCAGGTGGGGTGTGGCTGTAGAAGGGCCTTCCTCCAATGAACTTACCCTCAAGGTCCTCCCAGGCCTCAAATCCCCATCAGCGGCCCAAAGCCCCTCTCAGCTTGGCAGGTGGGCCTTTAATTGGATCCCCCCTCTCTCTACACTGAGCGTTGCTCACTTCTTGTTGCTGCTGTCCTTGTTTTAAAGCTGCAGGCTGTGCTGCCCACAGGGTGCCCTGGCTCCGTCAGAAGAGAAAAACCAAACCGCTGAAGGAACAGGTAGTTTGATTTCTATACTGTTTGATGTTGGAGCCCTGCCCCAGCCCAAAGCTACTGGGCTACCTACGGGAGAAGTGGCTGACGCCAGGCTTTTAAAATGAAGCTATGCTTCATGCCAGATTAAAGATTATCTGTCCTGCCTGAACCTCCATCAGACCAGCCAGGCCGACTTTTCTCGATCTTCTGGATTTTTGAGTGGGTTGGATCGCCTGGGGGGAAAGGGGGGAGGAACACTGTAGACACGCCCTTCATTATTCCAGGAAAGATCAGATCAATCCGTGACCCTCCAGGTCCTCTGAAAGGAAGCCTGTTTATCCCAAAGCCCTAACCAAGTAAACACGGTTGATCTGTAAGAACAGAACCAGGCACAGGAGAGCCTGCCTGGCTGTGCGGGAGAGAGCAGGTGCTGGGAGCCAGGTGTGGACTTGGATTTTAGCCCCTTCACTTCGTGGCTGCGGAACGTTAGCCAGGTTGCACGTCCCTGTGGAGTTTGGATCTCTTCTATCTGTAACTCGGCATTAATAACAGCGAGGCCTTCCCAGGGTTGTGCGGCAGATTCCGTGAAGTCTGAGTGCTGAGTGCCCGGTCCTAACCAGGACCTTTGGAATAAAAGTTTCTTCATTTACAGTAGAAGGGGACTTTTATGGGTATGGGGGTCAATAATTTGGTAGCGGTTCAACTGAGTGATGTGAACGAATCAATGACTTAGTATTTTGAGGTCAAGTTTGATGTCTACACTTGGAATCACGTTGTGGAGACCACAATGCAGCTGTTGACAAGCCCTCAGTGGGTTGTCCAGCTGGAGGCTTGGATTCCTTTGGAGACAGGAGAAGTGATTGAGTTTGAGCCATCCAGCAAGGTGCCCTGGAGCAGGACCTGGTGTTGGGTGGGGTTTGGGGAAGGTGAGGAAGGGGAGGGGAGGGGTGCCTCCAGGGGAGCGAGGAGGTTGCTGTGAGCCGAGGTGCAGAGATAGGAATGTGTCAGAGTATGCGGAAGGCAGAAAAAAGTCCTGGAGGGGGCTGCGGTGTCAGTAGGTCCTTATGAGTAATGGCGTGGCCTTTTTGACTCATTTAACCCCTGCTGCCCCTTCACCCTGGGGACATGGCCTGGGCTGGCTTGCGGCCAGCATTCCTTAATGTGTGAGTAGTAGGGGGCTCCCTTGGTGTGGGGAGCAGGGTGGTCTTCCTTGAGTGGGATGTTCCACATGTTACTGGAGGCTTAGCTGCCTGGGCTGAGCCCACAAAGATGGTCTAATCTCCCAACATTGGGGGATCGGTGGGGTAATGTGTGTGTGAACTAAAAAGGGAAACTGCTCCCCCCAGAGAGCTATCCACCCTCCTGCACAGAACGGTGGTGACGAAGTGTGTCCCTCTCTCAAAAGACCCTTTGATACGAGCTCCGGCTTTGAGGCCCTTGGAAATCAATAGATGATATAATAGCTGTTCTGTGAATTGCACCCATTATAGCCGAGTTCTCTCCACTCGCTGGAAGAATCCAGCAGAGGGACACAACAATGCGTGGCCCTTTCAGATTATTCCGCAGAAAATTACTTCATGCATCAGGTGCAGGTGCTGCCACTTGTACTTCTGTTTTCCAAAATATTGTTTTCTCTCCAAGTCAAACCCTTGTGGTTCTTGGGTGACTTCACGCAGCAGCTACTTCCAACAATATTTATCGAGGGTCTGCTTGGTGTCCGGCACTCTCCCAGGCCCCCGGGGGACACAGACCCAGTCTCTGCTCCGTGGCAGGGAGTCGGTCCCCGTGGCCCAGCTGCAATTGCGGACTGTTGTGAGAGTGTCTGGAAAGGGAACCTGCAGCGGGGCCCATGAAGGACTGTTGAGATGAGAAGAATAAATGGAAAGGGGAGAGGAACATCCCATGCAGAGGGAGCTACTCGCCCAGATGCTGAGGCGGGCAGAGCATGGCTCACGGACATGGGGTGGTGCAGTCCTGCCCTGCACCCTGGGAGGCAGCAGCCTGGGCCAGAGGCCTTGATCTGACTGTGTACACCTGGTGCAGGGAAACCAGTGGCCTCTGAGTGAATGGGCCAAGTATGTGCCCGGAATCCTCAGTCCAGCGACCACAGATCCCCCACGGGTCCCTCTGTTTGGGCCTCAAGTTGGCTCAGAGCTAGGTCTGAGGTTTAAGAGTTAAAATGGTGATGGGGGAGCGGGTAGGGCAGTTCTGGCAGGTGCCAGGGATGCGGGCGCAGGTGTATAACAGAAGGCAAGGAAGGAGGGAGGGAAGGGGGAGGGGAAGGTCAGCCCTGCCCTTGAAGAGTGTTCTGTCTGAAAAGAGAGCTCTCCCCTGCAACAGAAGCCATGGAGCCAAGGCTGAGCCCCTGCCCTCCTGGGCTGGTTCACCCCCCCCGACCCCCCTACCCCACTCCCCCGTACGTTGGGGAGGCCAGGGCTCGCCTTACTCATAGCCATGCGTCTGTATGGAACTGGGCTCAGTGACCCCCCGGGCAGCCCCAGGGCTCATCATCTGGGGCAATTACTGTTCTTAGTGCGCGGGCACTGTCACGGGGCCTCCCAGTTCCAGGTGGGCCAAGCGTGAGGCCCCAGCTTTCCTCAGCCCCGTGGGTCGCTTCTTTGTTCCTTCCGTGGACTGCGTGTTTGTGGGGAGGGCGCTGGCAGGTAGGGGGTCACGTTCCTGTCTCTGAGGTCGCCGTTTCTTTGCACAACTGACCCCCTCCTCTCAGGGGTCCTTGGGCTGGAGCTGTGTGGCGCCTTGAACAATCTCTGTTTCCTCGCCCCAGTTTGTCCCTTAGGGCAGCAGACAAAGCGCGAGAAGGTTGTGGCTGCAGAGGAACCCTCTGCCGCTGCACAGGGTGACCCGGGGCCAGCTCAGGGGAATCCGTCAGCTCGCCATCAGGCAAATATTTCCTTTGAAAGGAAGAGAGAGAAACAGGCTTCTCTTTGCGCTTCGTGGTTAAAGGGGGGCGGGTGTGGAGCCTGCTGGGGGAAAGTGGGAGCAAAGAGAGCGCTGTGGGTGAGGAAGCAGAGGGAGCCTGGGGTGATGGTGGTGGTCGGGGGGCGGGGCTGGGGGATGATTGACATCATGGAATGTCTGGAGTGCTATGACTTGACCACAGTCCTGTGCAAACGCTGGAAGGCCATGGGGCAAGGGGGCTGCTCGTGCACCGTGGGTGGGAATGCAAAATGGTGCGGTGGCCTCAGAAAAGCTTGGTTGTTTCTTACAGAGCGAGACGCATGGGACCATTCAACCCATCAGTTTGCCTCATAGGTATTTACCAAGGGAAACAGAAATGTGTCCACATGCAACTGTATGGATACGTATATATGTATCAGCTTTATTCACAAGAGCCCCACACTTGACACAGTCCCAGTGCCCCTCAGCTGGCGAGTGGATGCACAGAATGGTGGCGTCATAAAGCGAGAGGTCACTGGGTCAATCCCCGGTGAGGGCACATGCCTGGGTGGCAGGCCAGTCCCCGGATGGGATGCATGCGAGAGGCAACTGGTTGATGTCTCTCTCACACGTTGGTGTTTCTCTCCCAGCCTTTCCCCTCCCTTCCCCTCTCTCTAAAAATAAATAAACACAATCTTTAGAAAGCAAGAAAGGACTCCTAAGACCCACAACACAGAGGGATCTTAAACCCCTGCCAAGTGAAGGAAGCCAGATTCTGAAGGCTCTACACGTAGTTCCATTTATTTACATGACGTTTTGGAAAAGGCAAAACGGTCCAAACAAAAGGTGGATCTGTGGGTGAAGCTGAGGGGTGAGGGCAGAGGGTGGGCTGCCATGGGGCCCAGAGGAGCTTCTGGGGTGATAGGGTGTGATAGAATGTTCCGTAGCTTGAATGTGGTGGTTATATGACTTTATCCATCAAAACTCAGAGAACCGTATACAAAACCGGTGAATTTTACTATATGTAAATTATACCTCGGTAAATCTAACGAGAGGGAGAGAGAGGCCACTGACGAGCTGAGCATCTCCTTACCCACGCTGCTTTCCTGGCACTGGCGTGTCCACTGAAACAGGCCTGCGCAGAAGTGGGCTTTTTTTTTTTGGTTCTGTGACCACTGATGCAAGTTAAGCACTTTCTAAACTGATCTTTGAAATCTCTTCCTCATAAAAGCCACAGGAATCCCACTGAGCCCCGGGCATAGATTTACCTTGTAAATGAGACTTTACAGACTTCTTTCAAGCCTAGTAAAGTGAGACCTGCAGGGAGAGCCCCAGGTAGAAGTCTGACAGCCACCCTTCCCCTCTGGCCCCCAGCAGGCGCCAAGCCCAGAGCCCTCCCTGGGAGCAGCTAGCTGGCCTGCCTTTACTTTCCCTGCCTCTGAGACACAGGCCTGGGGGTAACTCAGAACCAGTCATGATTGGGGGGTGCTGTGAGTTACAGAACCCCCAAAACTGTCTCATAGACAGATATGCATTTCTGCACAGGCAGTCCAAAGCTGGCATGGCAACTGTGTACCACAAAATCTGAGGGACCCAGGCTCCCTAATTCATAGTGCTGCCATATCCCTGTGTAGCTCGTGACCTCATGGCCCAAGATGGCTGCTAAAGCTCCAGCCATTGCGTTAAGTTTCAGGCAGCAGGGATGAGGAAGCCACAATAAAGAATGGTCAAGGGGTGAATGCCAGCTCTGTTAATGGACAAGTCGAGAAACTGCCTATGACATTTCTGCTTACATCTTATTGGCTAGCACTTGGTCACGTACTTGCAGTTAACTGTGAAGGAGGCTAAGAAACAGAGTCTCTGTGGTGCCCACCTAAGAACAGGTGGTTCTCTTTCGATGAAGAAAAGAGAGAACAGATATTTGAGGTGGGGAAGACAACCAATAGTCTCTGCACAACACCCAGTTTTGCCATGTTTTTGCTCTGGGGCCTTGGACCAGTCTCTAATCTCTTAGGTCTGTTTTCCTATCTGTAAAATGGATACAGTAACTCCTTCCTCTCTTGCTTGTTATGGAAATTAAGTGAGATAATGTATAGATAATCCTTGGGGCTCTCAGTGTCCCCATGGTAACCATTTCTATTACTGCTGCTCTGTTTTCTATTAGTGGCCTCTTGTTATTAATATCTGGGCTGAGCGGGCACTTTATGGTGGGAGAACACGGTAAAGAGAGGACACACTTTGGAATCCCCAAGATCCAGTGGTCCAGCCATATTTACTCAACACTTAATTAACTCTGATAGGCCCGCAGGACCAAGTCACTAATATCCTAGAATCACCATGAACTTTACTCTGCAGCAGGTGCTGAGCTCACTGCCTTTCCGTGCATGGGAAAGATGCCATCATCAGCCCCGTTGGCAGAGGGGGAGCCTGAGCACTGAGAAGACTGGGCACTTGTCCAAAGTCACATGGCCCATGGGAGGCAGACTGGGGTGTGAGACCAGGCGGTGTAGGGGAGGGCCTGGGCTCCTGCAATGCCCACAGCACGGTGCAGGGACACACTATGTGCACATCAGGGCAGGACAGGGGGACAGTGGCCAGACGCATTCCAGGGGGCCCTGGGATCCCCAAGATGGATGCCCCTTTGAAGGAAAAGGAGCCCAGTAGAGCGGCCGGCTGGGGGTGGGGGCATCTGGGCAGAGGGAAGAGGTAGTGATGATGGAGAGAGTGAGGTGGGCCCATTGGAATGGTCTAGAGAGGTCATGGCAATTTATTCCATTTTCCATTGGACTGTTCGACTTCAGAGCAAGTGCGCCTGTGGGGAGCGTCGTTGACAACGAGTTCACAGGGTGAAGTGAGTCAGGGTGACGTGAGTCCCAGTCCTGCCGCTTGCCAGCTGCGTGTCTTCTCTGAGCTTCTGTTTCGTTTCTCCCCCTCATCATGTGCCTAGTGCCAGGCCTGGTCGGGAGGACTGGACCGACTCGCTCAGGAAGTGCCTGGCACCTAGTGGCAGCAGCCCATCCTCCATTCAACCCCTCCTGGCCGGGGCCCTGCCAGGCCCTGCCCGGGTGGCCTCCTCTGCGCCCAGGGTGGGGGTCTGCTCTGCCCTCAGGATCCCCAGTGCCCGTTCCCTGGAGTCCAGAGCAAGACCCTGGCCTGCCTCTAAACCTGGCTCCTATGCCCAGGTGGTCAGTGCCCAGGGGTCAGCCAGGCCCTTGGGTAGGAGGAGGCCTCCCGCCCTCAGCATTGTCACAGCTGGTTGCAGCCAGGCCCTTTGCCTGCCATTCCCACACTCACGGGGAGCATCTGCCTCGTCGAAGAGCCCCTGGGCGGACCCCAGGCTGCCGACAGCGGCTCTGTCCGTGTGGTGGACCAGTGGGCGTCTGGTATTTTCCTGTTTTCACTTGTGTGTATTTACTGATTTTCTACCAACAGTACGTGGGGTTTTTACTAATAAGAAGCACACAGTTGTGAAAGAAGGAGCTTCCAGCGCTCTGCCTGGTGCGGGGGCGGCACTTCCCGGAGTCCTGCCCCCCACTGCCGCCTCCCTGTAGACACAGCCGCCAGCTGGAGCTCTCAGTGTCTCCATTTTAGCCTGCGAGGTGGGGATGGGACTCAGTAAAACTCATGAGTGATTCGCATCACCAAAGGTGCATAGGCTTTGCAGCAATCTCCTTTTGGATTTCATCGTTTGAAAAGGCTCCCTGGGAACCCTCCATGTTAGCCAGCCGGAGGGTGGTGCTCCATGCACTGCGGGGTGCTGGCCCTGCTCCCTGGCCCATTAAATGAAGGGGTGGGCTTTGCTGCCTCTTCTGATCCCTTGGTTGAGTCTTCCTAGGTAAGGGTGGGGCCAAGTAGATGCTCATTCACCCAGCTGCTCATGTGTTTCCTCTTCCCTAAGTGCTCCTTCAGCCAGCGAACTCCTACCCACCCACAGGGGCCCAGCCCAATGTCACCTCTGAGATGCCTCTCTGGACAGCACCCCCTGCAGGCCAGCATCTCTGCCACCCACCACCTTCAGTTCTTGGCTCCTGTCGTACTTATCCCATTGTGCTCCAGTCACTTTATGCACCTGTCACCTCTGCTGGACCATTTCCAGGAGAGGAGGCTGTCTCTTGTTGACCCTTGTACCTCCAGCACCTGGCACGGTGCCTGGCATGCAGGGAGTGGATTGGTTGGCAGTGAGTGATAACTCTGACCTCCCCGCTGATTGTTCTGAAGCCCCCTGCGTCCCTTCCAGCTACTGACCTCTTAGGTTAGACTCATCAACCAGCCTGAGGCACACATCACCCAGGGGCACATGCTCCACCCTGAAGTCAGGACCAGGGTGGATTGCCTTTATCAGGGGCCGCATTGGTCAGGAGCCCAGCAGAAAACTCACGGGGGTGGGTGCAGGGTTTGGTGGAGGGAGGGCTGTGTACAGAGAGGGGTGGGAGCGAAGGACCCTGGCAAGCAAGGGCAGCATCCCTCTGGTTGCAGCAGCGGGGCACTGCTACAGGCAAGGAGAGGGGGTGGAGCTGGGGGAACCCCCCCAAAAGTCAGAGAGTGAGGGGTCTGTGGCAGGAGCTGTAGGCCAAGGTAGATGGACACAGCCCTGGCTGGAACCACAGCTGGGGAGGCGAGGGTGGCTCAGTCATCTGCCCTGTTGTCCTGCTGGCAGCTCCCATTGACCGAACCCAGCAGGTGGGGAGAGGACAAGAGTGCTCAGTGATGTCACCTGTAGAGGGACCAGCCTCCCAGATGGGGGACAAGTGGGTGGGAGGGGGGTGTGCAAATGGAGACTAAACAGCACAGGGACTTGCACCCTAATCCTCACCCAGCACATTGAAAGAAGCCTGCTATTCTGCATGGTGTTAGAGGCCAGGAAGGAACTTGTCCAAGATCGTGCGCTAGGAACGGACAGGAGAGGAAGGGGGAGCTGGAACGCAGGGGCAGCTCTGTCTCCGAGGTCTCTGTGCGCCTTCCATCCAGATGCTGCTGGGCTTGGGTCAGCCTGCATAGGGCCCCGAACACCAACTGCGTGCAAGGCCTGCGCCATACCTGCCCCTCCTTCCAAGGCATCCTGGGCTTGCTCTCCCCAGAGTCTTGCTTGCTTTCTTCTTCTTCATTGCAGCAGTCACAGTTTCTCATTCTGTGGCTGCGTTTTGATGAATGTCTGCTTCTCCCGGGCAAGCAGGGGCATGCACTTTGCTCACCCCTATAGCCTTGTCCAGTACCTGGCACATAGTAGGTGCTCAGCTAACACCACTAGAACTATGAGTGAATCCTACCCATTCGTCTTAGGTGCTCCAGCAGGGAGGATGACCCTAATGTCCTGGCTGTGTGGTTGAGGTGGCTGGAGAGAGGGTGGCCTGGGGAGGTGGGGCAGCCCCTCAGGGACTTTTGTCTCCTCCCCCTCCTCCCCCTCCCCCTCCTCCTCCCCCTCCTCCCCTCTGCATCCCACCAGTCTGTTCTCAGTGAGGGTTTGGACAGCACCTGCAGCCCACGCCCACCCTGAGCCCGGCGTGGGACTGGCAGCTTCCCTGCTGGCATTCAGCAAGCATTAGCTGGAGCGTCATTTGAGAGACTGGGGAGGGAGTAGGAAGGGTTTTTTTCTCTTTTTTTCTTTCCGCTGTCTCCTTTCTTATCATTTCAAACACCTGGCCTGGTTTCTACAGACAGCAGGTCTGTCTGATGGCCCCAGGTGAGGGGGGCAGGGCCTGGGCTGCATTCTTAGCCTCACAGGGACAGCTAAGCCTGGGGATTTGTCACTCATGGATTTACTCCTCTCTTTTCACATGCCAGACAGGGCCACGTGGGGGGCAACTGTCCAGCCTGGCCCTTCGCTTCCAAGCTGGTGCTGGGGCTTGCGTGGCTCACTCTTGCCTTCGGGGTACTCAATTCGAAATTGCTCCTGGCCTTGGGCCCAGCGAGAACAGTGACCAACGGAGCTTGGGGGACCCCCAGGAAGGCTTCAAAGATATCTTTATTTGATTTGACTTAAGAACAAATTAGAGCCCTGGCTGGCATGGGTCAGTGGATTGAGCACCAGCCTCTAAACCAAAGGGTCACTGGTTCAATTCCCAGTCTGGGCACATGCCTGGGTTGCAGGCCAGGTCCCCAGTAGGGGATGCATGAGAGGCAACCACACAGGGATGTTTCTCTCTTTCTCCTTCCCTTCCCCTCTCTCTAAATATAAATTAATAAAATCTTTAAAAAAAATTAGAACTTGGGAAAAGGGGAAGAGGGAGAAAGAAAAGTATCTTCAAGCCCATTGTTGGTTTTTTTCCTCTCCCAGTCGTCTCTCAAGTTCATTTACACTTTCCCTCACTGTCACGAAAGGCCACGTGCACAAGTGCACTCTGCTCTCCGTCACCCACTTCTTCCTGCCACTTGGTTGCCCCCGTCTGATGATGTGGGGTGGCCAGCTGGGTGTGCTGGGATCAAACTGACCATGTCCTTGGAGGCGCACGCCTGGCTCGGGGCCTCCTGTCTCCGTGCCCCCACGGGCATCCTGTGCACTCACAGGCCGGCCCCGGCCAAGCCTCTTTGTGTTAATCCCTGACGGTGTCTCTCCAGTTCCCTGCAAATCCTGGCTCCTGGGACAGCTGCTGCTTCTAATGGGGTGGGGGTGGTGAAGCACAGTGACGTCCCCCTGCCCTGCCACCGGCCTGGGAATCCAGGGAGCAGGTGCAGCCAGAGGGTCCCCTCTGCCCCCTGAGAGTGCAGAGGGGAGAGCTGTTCTCAGGCTTTTGACCTGAAGCTATTTGAAGGCAAGGGCACAGTCTCCCAGGAAGGAAATCGATGTGGAGAACAGTAAGGCCCTGCCGTGCCACCCAGGGGTGGGCGTGGGTGCCAGGTGGGGTGGGGGTTCTCAGAGGACAGATCTGCTCTCATTACTGGTCTTTGTTTGTGTTGTTATTTTAAACTGTTCTAGGCGAGGTTATGAACTCTCTGGAGGCTTTTTAAAAATAGCATCGGTTCTGGTTTTAAAAGTAGTCCATGTCCACTGCATAAAATTTGGAAAATACCCAGAATATAAAGAAGAAAATAAAAGTCATCCCAAATGGTCCCTCCCAGAAATGACTGCCATTAACATCTCGGTATACCTTTGCTTTTTAGGCTTTTTTCCCCTTGTAAGTGTGTTCAATGGTTTTTACCGTAAATACTGCAACAGGCAGTTATTGGACTTGCATTCTGGTCCCAGTGTCACTGCTCACAGGCCGAGCAAATGACACGTTCTCTCCACACCTCAATCCCCTCACCTGTACCATGGGGATGGAGTCGGACCTTCTTCACAGGCTGGCCGTGAAGCTGAAAGACGTCACCTGAGCACCTGTCGAGCCCTGGCACCGTGCCAGGCACCCAGTAAGTGCTCAGTCAATGCTGTTGTCACCTTTAGTGATTTCAGTCCATCTCATGTGTATAATTTGGGATCCTGCCCTTTCGCCTCTTGCACTTCGGCCTCAGGATTTTCCCACGCCGGACACGTTGAGTAAACACCATCTGTGTGGCTGCATAAGAATTTTCCTGAAGACTGATTCAGCCACTGTGGCCACTCAGGTCTTCTCCAGGTTTTCACTGCTCTCCATCCCTCCTGTGGTGATGAGCCCCTTTCACATTCAGTCTTGTCCCCGTTCCCATTTCTGATGATCTCACAGGAGGAACACTGAGATGTAAACACATCGGGTCCCAGGCTTTGGGAGTGTATTTCTGCGGCTCTGGGTGACGTGAGGCCAGGTTGGTTTCCAGGAGGGTGGTCCCCTTCCCACTCCCCAGACACAATTGCTAGGACTAGGGCCTTCTCACCCCCACCCCACCCCATCATCGGCATTCTGGTGGGGGTGATCCTCTTTTCAAAGGGGATTAGCGCTGGCCATGCCTATAATTGTGAGCCTGTGGAGTGGAGAGGCAGTCACTCTGGCCAGTGATGTTTCCAGGGAGGATGCGGGTGTCTGGGCTTTTGGCTTTTTGTGCCTGGCATCGGCAGTATGCAGCCCCAGTCCGTCAGCTTGGGGAAGGGCAGGCGCTGTAGCAGCTCTGGGACGCAGGTTTGCATGCGCGGGAGGAGGAACCTGTCCGCAGAGCCAGTGCCAGGCTGCTTGGCTCGCGTTGAACAGGTGGTTTCCGGGACAGCCAGCCAGCCAAGCCCCGGGCAGACAGGAGCACCACGCCTCCCGCTCAGCTAGGGAATGTTGTCATCAGTCACCGAGGACACTTCTGCAGCCCGGTTCCACTCCAGCCAGCCAAAGCCTTTTCCGAGGTGGCTTTTTAAAATTGTTCTTTTTCTTTTGGAAATGAAGACTCCGACACGAGCTGGTCAGGTGGGAACCTAGCAGTAATGATCAGTGCAGCACCGGTGGCTGGTAGTTCAGGGCCCCACGTGCTTTGCCCCATGTCTTCGCGGGACCTCCCCTGCAAACATGGGCGCCGCACCTCCTTGCTGGTCCTCATTTACCTGCATCCGTTACTCCTGGGCTGCCAGCACTCCCTGACGCTGTGCTGAACACCCCCCTCCACGAGCTCATAGCATCGGAGCAAAATCAAACCAAACCAACGCAGATAATGCCATGCCTGTTTGGCAGACGAGGACACTGGGGCTCAGAGGGGTCAGCTGAGAAGGGGCAGAGCCAGGATTTTATCCAGGTCCATCTGTCTGTCTCCAGGCCTGTGCTTCTGACCTCCCCCGAAGGCGTCCTTCACACACGCGCGCCGTGTCGATGGCGTGGCCTGTGTACCAGACCACTGCGTGGACGTGGGGAGTTCTCTGAACAGCGAGGCTGTTCGGGCAGTCAGTGCCTCACAGCTTTGTGAGGGGGTGTTTGTTTCCTGTGTCCACTGGGACGAATTAGCACCGACTTGGTTTCAAACCACACGTCTCACCGTCCAGGCGGTCGGAAGTCTGACACAGCCTCACTGCCCAGGTCCCAGCAGGGCTGTATTCCTTCAGAGGCCTCAGGAGAAAAATCCATTTCTGGGCCTTTTCCAGCTTCTAGAGGCCTCAACACCATCAGCATCTCCTCTTCTGCATTTGACTCTGCTTTCATCTGTGGCTTCCCCTCTGTCTTCTGGGTCAGACCTCCCTCTGACCCCTTTACAAACACCCCGTGGTTACATCCAGCCCACCCAGAGAATCCAGGGGAATCGCCCCACCTCAGGACCCTTACTTAATCACACCTGCAAAGTCCCTTTGCCACATAGAAGTAACATTCACAGATTCTAGGATATCTTTGGTGGGGCTACAGAATGTGACCGGGTCTCAAAGCGTGATCAACCAGAAGGTACCGATAAACTGGGCTGACCCACGGTCACAGTCAGGGCTAAGCACTCTAGTCTGTCATATATGAGATGCTCTGCAAACTTAGAGGGCTCTGCCCATGTCAAGGGGAAGTTCTGTATTAAAGCCATTTCTTTGCCAACAGAATATTGTCATGTGCCAGGGTGCTGAGAGGTGGGGGTGGGGAGCGGTCCCCAAAGACCTGGAACGTCTTGAGAATACTCTTTGGGGCAGTGCCAGCCTGTTTGCCGGTAACCCTTGGCCACCCAGCAGACCCTGCTCCATGCAGATTTTCCAACCATAAGAGCTGAGAAGAACAGCCTTGGATTTGAGACAGCTTCTCTTTAATGAGAGGATTACCCAGCCTTTCCTTTCGGAGGGCTACGTTATTTCAAAGCTGTAATCCCTAAAAGACAATCCCCAGAGTGGAAGCTTTGCCTTAGAGTTTTCACATCTCAGCTGTTGGGTTTCATGGCTTCTGCGCCCGTAGCCCTTTACTCGGTGACGATGCTGACCCCACGCAGGCCCAGCCCCTGCACGGTGGCATCACTCTCGTGTTGGCTCTGTTACCGTGTGCAGTTTCACCTGTACTGTGTGCAGTTTCACCCGTGGGACAAGCGAGTAGGTGGATTTCAGTGCATTTTCTTCTGGGTGATACTCAGAGGTGGTCGGCATACGTTTCACTTTCTGTAAGTGCGTCTGAACAGTTTTCAACGCCGCACCGACTTCCACCCCTGCCGGCGACGTGGGAGATGAGCCCATGTGCCTTGAGACCCTGATGCACGGAATCTGCCAGGGTCCCTGGCCTCTGTCACCAGCGGAACCCTACGCTCCAGCTGCTCTCCTGTCAGCTGTTCAAGCTTTCCTGCTCTCTCTTGCCTCTAGGCTTTTGCATCGACTGTTCCCTCCACCTGGAATACTGTGCCCTCTCCAGCCCAGCCGCCTCACTCTGGCTAATTCCTCTTTTAAGAAACCTCCTCTGATTCCCCAACTTCATTGGGTGCCCTCCTTGGGCTCTTTTGTCCTCTGGACCATCAGGGCTGTAGCTGTTGCCACTCTGGGTCACAGCTGCCCATGTAAGCCTCTAGGCCTGGGGCCCTTGGGTGAGTAAGGCCCTGCTTTTAAAGCCTAGGTTTCTATGGGGGACGCTGCTGTGGTGTTGAACTTGCTCAGGACTTAGAGGCAGAGGCCTGTGTCTTCTTCCAGGTCCCACTGTTAAACAAGGCACTGCTTTTCTGAGTTTGTTTTGTCTGCTGCAAATTGGCATCAAACCTGCCCTGAGTCACAGTGTCATGGCAAGGCCCCGTGAGCTAATGGACAGGAAACACTTTTGTAAACTGGTAGTTGTCTGTGGGTTGATTGGGAAGGGAAAATGCAGAGAGCCGGCAAGGAGCTCCTCCATCCTCCAGAAACACAGGGGTATCAAGAGAGGCTGGTGACTTAGGATGTGAGGTGTGGGCTGTAGGATCCCATGGGAGACCCAGAATCCCAGGGTTTCTCTGGGTGCTCCACTGTTGTCTGAGCTTCCTGGAAATCTTACAATGCTGAGCTATTGAACCAGTAGCTCTCAAACTGTGGTTCTTGGTCCAGCAGTCTCAGCATCACCTGGGAGCTTGCTGGTCATGCAGGTTCTCAGGCCCTAGCCCGGACTTCTGCATCAGACACTCTGGGTAAGGGGCCCAGCAATCTGCATGCACACTGGCATCTCGCTGATCTGAGCCATGTTTGACAACCCGTGTGCTCCAGGAAAGGCCCCTCACAGCTTCTCCTCTCTCCTTTTCTGAGTTGGTGACAAATGTGAATCCTGCTGCTGCCTGGGCATGCATCCAGCACCCTGGGGACGCCCGGGCCTCACACCCATGTGGAGGAGGGCGGACAGGCCGAGGCAGGCCCAGCGTGCCTGGCCCTCTGGTTTGGGCAGTGCACTCAGCTTCCATGGAGCCTGACCACAGGGCTGGGCCAGGGACACTGCCTGCCTGATGGAGGTTTGGGGGTGGAGAGGTTTGGGTTTACTTGTCTAGACGCAGACTTAGATGCTCAAGTCCATGGGCTTTTCCTGGTCTGTAGAGTGAGCCATCAGAGCCACCGCTCCTGCTTCTGCAGATTCACGGCGAGCCGTGTGGGTGGGAAGGGCTGGGGTCCCCGGAAGGGTAAGAGAAACAAAGCTCAAGAGTCCCAGGGGCCACGACCCAGGAGGAAGCTTAGGTAAGGCCGCTGGCCTTTTTTCTCATGAGCAGCTCACTCTTCCTCTCAAATCATACATGCCCCTTTCACAGTGGGAGGCTGTCTATCTGCAAAATTGCCTGCGTGCTTTCCGTGGGTTCACATGGTGAGCAGAGGCTGGCACAAGGCTGGTGGTGAGTGAGACCCTCATGATCCCTAAATGATGGGCATGATCACGATGGGCCTTTGAACTTGCTCTTCCCTCTTCCCAGAGGATGGTGCCTTCCCCTTTCAGATGCTCCGTCTTTACCTCCTGTGCATTTTAGTTTGTTATTTTTTTATTTAGAAGAATGGCATTTTTATTTAGGGGGACTTTTTTTTAACTAAAGTGCATAAAATTAACCATTTTAATGTGCAAAATTCAGTGGCCTTTAGCATGTTCACAGTGTCGTCCAAGCACCACCTCGGTTTAGCTCCAGCAAGTTTCCGTCAGCCCTGAAAGACCCACCCCCCATCGGCAGGGTCTCCCATCACCCCCCACTCCTGGCAGCTGCGAATCTGCTTTCTGTCTCTGCTCTATGGGTTTCCCTGTTCTGGGTAGTTCGTGTGAGTAGAATCATACAATATATGCCGCCTCTCGTGTCTGGCTTTTCTCATTTTGCACAATATTGTCTGGGTGCATCCATGTTGTGGCTGGTATCAGCACTTCATTCCTGCTTCTGGATGAATGATTTTCTGCGGTGTGGATAAGACATCTCCCCCTTCCATTCTCCCACCTCGTTATCTGGGACTTAAGTATTTTAAAGTAGATTTCAGCCATTGGGCCAATTCATTCATAAATGTTTTAATATATTTCTTTAAAGACAAGGACTCTTTACAAAGCATGGCCACAGTACCGTGGTGGCACCAAAAACAGTGAACAGTAGTCCTTAATATCAAATAGCCAGAGCAAGAAGTTTTGCGGTCTTGTATAAGGCACCCAAGCCTGCCTCCTCTCCTCGCCTCCTCCTCTTCCTCCTCCTCCCACAGATCAGCTATCTCGTGTAGACTTTGTCATGTGGTCTCACGTGGAGCAATTGTTAGTGGCTGCCTGGAGTGCTCAGGGCAGAAGGACGTTAAGGTCAGATCTGGGATCTGTGGGAAAGAACATGGTGGTTGATTAGTGATGCCTGCCATGGGCGTAGGTGGAGGGTGTGGCCGCACTAGGAAGCCTATACCTTTGCCACATGTCCCCAGAGGTTCTCTCTGCCTTTACTTCAGGAATCCAGTCCCCTGCCCACTCTCCCTGACCTTCCACCCTCCCTCCCAAGATCTTGCCCTTTTTAATACCCAGCTGAAATATCCGATGTTCTGAAAGACCTTCTTGAATCCTCCAATTATAATTAAACTTTTCCTCTATTGGACTTTGTGGGTCCTGTCCTGTGTCTCCAAAGAAGGAAGGTACATTCTACAATTCACTCAGTGTTTTCCAAGCACTGGGTCAGCAGCACAGAAGGAGTTAAACTGTTTACCCAGAAGCCCCAGCACTCAGACCTGGGCCTGAACACACTCAGGTTCTCATTCACATTCTCTCTCTCTCTCTCTCTCTCTCTCTCTCTCTCTCTCTCTCACACACACACACACACACACACACACACATGCACCCACACACAGACATACACACAAGTTTCATACTCTCATTTCCTGGAGAGAATTCAGTGACCTAAAGACGTGATTCTAATGGGTATAATTTCAGGCACCAGTCAAGGATGGATGGCTTGGGGTTTAATTTTTACCCTATTCAGAATCAAAGTCTGAAAGCTGATGCATCATGCAAAACAGCCCTGGGGCTGAAGCCCCAAGCCCCGCCCCTCCTGCCAGCCCTGCACCTGCCGTCAGCGCGTGGGCTAGTCCTGCTGCAGCGAGGGCTTCAAGCAACGAAGAAGCGGTGAGGTTGGAGCAACCGCCACTGTCTGCCCTTCAGGACCTGTTCTAGCATTTGTGTGGCTGACTGCCCCTGGTCGGGAGGAATGTAAAAAATTCCAGGGCCAAGGCAGGAAAGGCCTTGGAACTCAGGTCTCCTGACACTGCTACTGTGGGATCCTCCCCACCCCAGATACCCTGGGCCACGGGAGTAACTGTCTGCCCCCGCCCACTGGACTCAGCTGCCCCTTGAAGCCTGCCCCCACCCCCCACCTCACTCCCCACTGCCTCATGGTTACCTGTGAACAAATCATCAGGTCTTTCCTCAGATGTGACCCTTCCCACCCCAGCCCCAGCTCCTGCTCTTGTCTGGACTGGTACAGCTCCCTAATGGGCTTCTTGACCGGCCCCTGCCCACCACTCCAGCCTTTTCTGCTTATGCCTCCAGAGTTACGTTCTTAAAAATTAAGTCTGCTTTGGCTGTCGTCCATGGTTCTCTAGAAGCCGAGTCTCAATGGAAGAAAAGCCATTTAAGATCTGGCATTTGCCTCTGCCTTTCCTCCAGCTCCTGCCAAACCAAACTGCTCATGCGTTTTGTACAAGCTATGCCCTACACATTCTCCTCTCTAGCAACTGGCCTGGTGAGCTCCTATTCATCCTTCAAAACCCAGTTTACATGTTCTTACCTACTGATGCAGCTGATGCTCTGAGGAAAATGGCTAACTATGGCTGGGGACACAACCAAGTCCAGAAGGCGTGGCCCACAGCAGATGAAGGTGGAACAGTGAGTTCTCTGGAAAACTGGGAATAGTGGAACACACACCCACCTTTCTCCCTCCCCCCCCTCATCTGCCAGTGCTGGAGTAGCCCATCTCTGTGCAAGAAAACAGCATGTTGTCACGAAGGATTATCAGAGGTTTCCTAAAGCTTGCTTCCAAATGTCCATATGGGAATAGAAAGATTTCAGCAAAAAATGGAATTGAATGGGATCATGTTGATTTTAGGTCAAGAAATGCTGTCATAGCAGAGTGCAAGAAATGTCAGAAATGCTTCCCCTGGCGGACTTCATTCTGGCCCTGTGTGCTCACAGACCACATGTTTATGAGCCTGAACTTGCTGCCACCTGTAGTTCCAGGGTCCTGATGGAGCCTCTCGGAGCAGGGAGACCACTCTGCCTTTTCGAGGCTGAGGGTCTCCTGCCTCCAGTGGTCTCCTGTGGGAGCTGCGGCTTCAGACTGAGCCAGGGCACTGCCGGCAAAGCCCCTACACGTCCTTCAAAGCTGAGTGCCACCAGGCGTCGCCTCAGGGCGCCTTCCTCAATTCCTCCTGGTTGAGGGCTGAGGAGTTTGCCACTGTTGGAGATTGTAACATGGGCTTATGCTCTTTTAGCCCATGAACTCTTGGACGGCCGGGTGAGTGAGGCACTTCCCTCCCGTGGTTTCCTGTGTCTGACACGGTGCTGGGCGCAGAGGTAGTGCTCCCGGTTTGTTGAGTGAATGAATGAGCAATCAATCACTTGTTGATTGATCGTTCCGGATTTGGGGGAGACCTGCCAGACTGTCCCCCAACCTGATCCTCTGTGATTTGTCCTCATCTCCCCATTTCATTTTTTAGCTTTCTGCATCTACTCTGTTGATTAGCCTCCTTTCTCTAACACTGCCCCAACCTGCCAAACCCAAGCGTCTGCCACTTTCTGTTTAAACATCAGAACGGAGTGAGATGACAAAGATGTCCATCAAACGGGCTTTGGTTCTCTACAACCAGCCGTGCAACTCGAACAGCCGTTCCAATGATCCGCGTCCGCCCGCGTGGAGTGCCGTTCCTTGACGTGATTCAGAGCGGTCAGGGGCGGGATGTGAACTTGCCCCTCCTCAGCTCCCGACCTGCTCAGAAAGCCAGAATGTAGATTCATCGGAAGCCTGACATCTGAGCTTGGTTCTTCTTCCTTGGCCTGGCCTAGGTCCCTGTCTGTAAGATACTCTGGTGGCCTGGAACTGGGGCATAGTTTCTGCGCACCTGGCAAAGGCTTCTTGGCACAAACTTCATTTTATTCTGAGAGCATCTTCAGGTGGCCCGTCTGAGAGGCCAGCTTCTGGTTCAGGCCTTGCTCAGTGGGGAACATAACCGAGGGTCCCAGCGGCAGGAGCCTCAGCACTGTGACAGGCCCCTCCCTCCTTGTGTCCTTGTATTCATGGCCCCTGTAAGTACCCATTCAGGACAGAGTCCCTCAGTCACTTCTGTCTGCCCGGGGGCAGGGGAGGGGGGGATGAAAATGATCCCCAAAGCTTTTTCTTAGAGCTACTGTATGTTTTAATCTCTATTAATTAAAAACCAACCTGGAATATTTCAGGCATTCCCCAAAGTAGAGAGAATGGGACAGTGGTGACCCTGTGCCCTCCGCAGCCACAGCAGTGATGGAGCTGTGGCCACTCTTAGTCCCCAGCGTCCCCAGCCCACTCCCTGCCTGACCTGGTTGTTTTGAAGCAAGTCCTGGACATCATATCAATTCATCCACAGCTATTTAGTCTAGAACTCTAAAAGGGAACACTTTCCTAAGCCTAACCACCAGTGCATCATCACCCTGAAAAACAGAACCAAGACCCTTTAATACCATCCAATGCTGCTAGTGTCTGCGTGTCCCCAGTTGTCCCACGAAACAGTTTTTGGTTTGGCTTTTTGCCCCTCGTTGTTCAAGCCGAGGCCCGAACACGGCCACACGCTGCACCTGCTCGCTCTGTCCCAGGTGTCTCAGAGCGACTCAAAGGGGGAGGCTCAGGAATTCCTGGAGAGTCGAGAGGGGTCCGGTGCCCACCGGCCCCGCTGGCCCATGGACCCAGCCTGAGCCCCTGGAACTGTGCAGGACTACGTCACTCTGCTTCCTCTGCCCTGCCACCTCGTGTGACAGTGCCTCCTTATTCCTGGGGCTATTTTGTTGTGTCCTAGATGTCCCCTGTTGTCTGTGGCTCTGAGCTAGACACAGGGCTACAGAGCTGAGTCTCACCAAAAAGACACCTAGTGTGTGCGCTCCTGTGTGATTGTGTGTGTGTGTCAGATCACATAAGTCCGGCACCCCTTGTCTCCTCCTTCAGGTCTTTACTCAAACGTCACCTCTTCAGTAAGGCCTTCCCTAGCCACGGCACTTGAATCAGGCGTTCCGGCCCTCAGCACTGAGGACATGTTGAGCCGGATGATTCTATGTCGTGGGCTGTGGTCCTGTGCGCAGGAGGATGCTAGCAGCATCCCTGGTCTCCGCCCACTAGATGCCAGGGCTCCCTCCCCTGGATTGTGATATCAAAACCAAGTCTAGGAATTGCTCATGGTCCCCTGGGGGCCAGTCGGTCCAGGTTGAGAACTACTGATGTAAATTAAATGGAGGGAAATAATAATTACCCATCCCTCCCTCACTCACTTTCCACCCATCCCTCCCTCACCCACCGTCTCCATTTCTCTTCTTTTCTTTCATTTTCACTTTAGCCCTTATGTCCCCAGCTAACAGACGAGACAGTTTACACGTTTATCCAATCGGTTGTTGGCCTCTCTGTCCCAGACTGCAGGTGCCATGTGCCTGCGACTTTTGTCTGCATCGGCTGTAAAACGCTCATCTTTGCCACCTCCCGAGGGCGGAGACTGCTGCACAGCCCACGGGAAGGGCCCGTGGGTGTTTGTTGCATGAACAAATGGCTCTCTTGCAATAATACTGAAGACACCCCAGAGGATGAAGGCAGTCGGGGTCCCGCCTGCCAGGAGCTGCACACGGTTTGCAGACACCCTTCTGAGGCTGTATGCTGCAGCCCCCTGGGGCCAAGGACATGCTTCCCTCCCAATCAGCAGCCAGGGCCACGTGCCCAGGAACCTGACAGGACGTGACACCGGGGTAGAGAGGCAGGCAGCAGCTCCCCGGGGGTGCATTTGCTGCTGCCCCCTGATGCCACAGTGACAGCTACTCATGGTCCCCTGACTGCCAAGCTTTGACATGGGTGGCAATTAAAATACCCACTGATTTCATGGTCCTGGATGCCATGTAGCCCTGGGGTTTTATAAGCATGGCTTGTGCCGTGTGGCATCTGATGGGGGATGAAGAAAGAAAGCCAGAGTTTTTCCAAGCAGAGCCATGGAAGGAAAGACCAGCGGATGGAGGGCAGGCTGTGGGTGCACAGTGATCCAATGGCTAAGCGTTTGCAGGAGGTTGGAGCAAATAAAAGTGACAAGGACAATGACTGGACAGCGAATGCAGGAAAGAAAGATGCTAATTGTTGGAAAATACAAGGACTGCAATAAAGGGTGGCGTGAAAGCCATGCATAAGCCAGAGCCCAAACCCTGCAACCGAGGAGGTGAAAGGGTAAGGCTCTCCCTTGCCTTTCTCTGCTGCAAACAGGCCTGGGGACAGGAAGTGAAACGACTCCCAGACCACCTGGGTCAAGGGTCTGTGCGCTTTTTAACTACCAGAGGAGGGGAGAGCTCAGATTGGGATGGCAGAGTGCAGTGGCCAAGCAGGTGTGAGAGGCTAAGCGCAGGCTTGACTGGGTGGGCGGCGGGTCTGCCCGAAGGCCTGGCAGGAGTTCCTGAGGATCACAGACAGTTTTGTTGCAGGACTGGCTAGAACAAACGGTGAGAGAACTCTGGAAGCTTGTAGGTGTTATTACCATTGTTATTGCCCTAAGGTGTGTGGACAGAGTGGAGACCGGCAGGTGAGGGCAGAGGCGGTGTTTATAGAACCACAAATCAAATCCTCATTCACATTTATCTGCTCCTTCTGCACCTCCCCTAGCGGGAGGCTAAGCCAGGCAAGGTTGTTAAATTCCCAAGATGCAGCCAGGAGCCCAGGGAGGGCAGCAGAAGCGTGACTCTTATTGATCCATCACAAGTGGGAGAGAGAAAGAGCAGGAGCACGTGGCAGGGTGATCAGGAGGAGCATGGTCAGAAGCCACCACATCTCCCCACCCCTTTCCATTGGGCAGAACTCTGTCACATGACACCACCTAGATGCAGGGGCCGGGGCATGCACTCGCCTCTCAGGAGTGTCTAACCCCTAGATGGGAGCGTGAATCTTTGGTGGCAGGCAGCCAGGCTCGGAGTTGCAGGAGGGGAGCCTGCAGGGGCTCGGGGTGGCAGAGCCAGTTGGCCACAGTCAGACGGCCTCCTGACCATCCACTGGGATTAGGGACCTCACGCCCTTCGATGAGCTGAAAGGCAGAGTGTGGACACAAAGCTCTGTAACGTCGACCACTCCTGACGAGGCTCAGGCCGTCTGACCACACCTTCCGGTAGATCTGTCAGTAGGAGGGGAAGCATGTGTTTACGCAAACCCCTGTAAACTGCCGGATGAAAGGACTATAGCACTTATGACTTATCCCCACTTTGTTCTGACGTAGAACCAACCGAGGCCTAAAGGTGGCCGCCCCACGCAAGGCTCTGGTGTCGCGTGTCAGCGGCAGCTTCTCCCGCAGCCAGAGTGTGAGACGGCTTTCACCAGGCAACGGCTGCTTGGTGCTTGCAGCTGCCGAGAGGGTTGTGTTGTGCGGCTGTTGCTAGAGAGAAAATCTGATTATGTTCAGACTCAAGTTCATTAAATCAGAATGTTCTCTTTCCTGAGGGCTGGAGAATGTCACTGCCAGGCCCTTCCTCCTCCTGCCTCCTTCAGGCTGAAGGTGAATGCTCAGCAGTGCTGGGTCTGAGCATGCACAGGGTGCCTTGTGCCCTCAGGGCCCGGCCCGCTGCTGGGAACGTGACTCACCAGGCGGTGGGAACGGGACACCGATATGGTCCGAGCAGCGGCAGATCGCTGCAGACGGGAAGTCCAGTCCACAGGTCGTGCCTTCCTCCTCCCCTTCCCTGCACTCGCACGTGCCACCTCTCACACCTGTGTGTGTGAGTCGGGGCACTGCAGAGACACAGAGCCGATACAGTATGTATTTAGAGGTGTTTATTTTGAGGCATTGGCTCGCTCAGTTTACCGAGTCTGGCGAGTCCGGAATCTGAAGAGTAGGGAGGGCGTCAGGCTGCAGGTGCAGTTCAAGTGCAGCGGCCGTCTGCTGGCTGAACCCCTTCATGCTCGAGGGAGCTCGGTTTTTGTTTTATTCGGACCATCAACTGATGGGATGAGGCCCACACACATTTTGGAGGGCAATCTGCTTCATTCAGAATTCACTGACTGCAATGTTAATCTCATCGCAAAACCCCCCACCTTCTTAGAAACACCCAGAATAACGCTTGACTAAGGACTTGGGTGCACGGCCTAGTCAAGTCAACACGCGGAATGGACTCGATGGCTCTTTTTGTTCCAGACGTGCTCGCAGCAGCAGGAGGCTGCCCTGTGAAGCGCCTCGATGCTGGGAGGCCTGGCTGTGAGTCTTTCCTCCTGAATTCCCCAGGAATGAAATTCCAACCTCTCTGAGCCTCTGCGGCCTTGTTAAAACACCGACCGTTGATTGATCCCCTTCTGCAACTGAGCCTGGTAGATTCGTGATTCTCTCCAAGTTAGACACAGGGCGTTTTAAGGGACTGTCCCAGGGTTGGACAGCTGCTGCTGAGTGAAAGAGCGGGGCACGGGGTCCAGGTCTGGCTTGGAGGTCGCAGCCTTCCCTCCGCTGCACACCAGGCTGGGGTGAGGGTTTAGTAAGACGAGGTGCAGCTGCATTGAATGCGGAGCGCGAGGCCAGTACTGGCCTGGTGGGGGCGTCATTGGGAATGGTGGGGTGTAATCCGGACTTGCAGAATCTAAGGCCATAATGATGTGGTGACAATGACAGTGACAGCCAGCACTTCCTGGGCCTTTGCTGTGCTGGCCATTTGTTGAACCTCCTCACAGGTACTAAGTCATTCAGTCAGTCACTGCAATCCCAGGAGGTGGGCATGGCCAGTGCCCTCACTTTCCAGGAAGCTGAGGCTCAGCTTCTGTGACTGGTCCCCAAGGTCTCATCTCTCCTCCTGGCGCCCCTACCTCATCACATGTGCCTGGAAATGATGCAGAGCCTGTCTGTCCCAGTCAGGTCGGGCGGCTATAGCAAAGTGCCATGGACTGAGTGGCTTATAAACAACAGCAATGTATTTCTTGTTATTCTGAAGGCTGCAAGTCCAAGTTCAAGGCTTCAGCAGATTCAGTGTCTGGTGAGGACCCACGCCTGGTTCACTGATGGCTTCTCCTCACTGTGTCCTCACTAGGTAGCTCTCTGGGTCCCTTTAATAAGGGCACAGATCCTGTTTATGCGGGCCCCACCTTCTTTGCCTCCCCAAGGCCCTGCCTCCTAACACCATCCCATGAGGGTTAGGTTTCAACCTATGAATTTAGGGGCGATGCAAACATTCCACCCACAGCACTGTCCCCTCTCATCCAACTCAAAGATCCAGCTATTCTAAATGCGTGTACACTTGCCCAGTAAATGTTACAGCTTCGTAGCTGAAATTCCGCATTTGAGGGGAAGTGAGCAGATCCTTCAAGCTCCTTCTCCTGGGCCACCTGAGACTACTTCTCTGGCTGCTCTGCTCTCTCTTCAGTATCTGGGCCACCCAGGTCTGCTAGGTTCCTGTCCCCGATGAGCCACGTGTCCACCGGGCAATGGGTTCGGCCGCTGCAGACCAAGCCCAGAGTGGGGCGCGCTCTGCAGGTAGTTAAGAACTGGATTCTCAGACCCAGGCTTGGCTTTCCATTCTGCCACCCAGGGGGGCAACTGTATGACCTGCAGCATGTTCTCTGAGTCCTCACACCAGCCGGCCTCATCAGGAAAATGGGAAAAAGAATAGCCTGTACCTCAAGCTTAGCAAGATTCGATAAGATAAATCTCTGAAGCACAAGCCAGTACCCCAGTGTCTGCCTGGCACACAGCAAACATTCAGGAAACAGTCTCCTCTTGTGGGAGGGAGGAGGCGAGGGGGCAGGGATTGAGCAAAAAGAAAAGAGAAAAGAACTCATGGACACAGACAATGGTGTGGTGATTGCTGGGGCGAGGTGTGGTGAGTGGAGGTGGAAGAGGGTATAGGGGATAAATGGTGATGGAAACAATAAAATTAATTTAAAAATAAAATTCAACATTCATAAACAAAGAAATAATCTCTGTTTTTTTATTAGGCATTTAATAAATGCCAAGCGATACCTTGTGGCTGAGTCTCCACTTGCTCTAGATTATTTTTCAGGTCATCGCTTGCTGAGCTGTCCCCCAGCCACTGGAGTGTATTTGTTTGCTTTTGTGGGAGGAGGGGAGGTTGGGCTTCTGGGAGCAGAACAGCTGGGAAAAGCTAGTGTTCAGTGGCCAGGCCAAAATCTGGGCCAACCCCGGGGTGGGGACGGGGCTCCGAGAAAATACCAACTCCAGGAGCGTCCCCGGAGCCCGGCGTGAGGAATGGCTCTGATGCTTTTCAACGTGTGGTAACACTTGACGCTGACACGCCGCACCATGTGGGGAGACACGTGGAGCGTTCAGAGCCATGTCCCGGGGCGTGTGGGAATGCAGACGCAGGCGCTGGCCTACCTCCGGTCAGTGCCTGTCACCCAGGCTCCCGATGCGGGCTGTGCGGAGCCCGCCGGAGCCCAGCTGCCCGGAGGAGCAGGGATTCCCGGGGAAGCGCCTGGGAGCCGCATGCAAGTTGTCAGGGCTCCTTCCTTCTCAGAGCGAGGGGGCGGGTGCTCTCCGAGGTCGGGTGTGGCGAGAGGAGGGGGATGATCCCAGGTTCTTGCTGCAGCTGGAAGGTGGTCTGTGGGGACCCCAGTGCCATCCAGGGCTCACGGTGGGGGCGGGGGGCGGAGCCAGCACACCTCGGGCGGGCTGTTCGGGATGGCCTGGGTTGGAGAGCCCCTCACCTAATGGCAGCTGCGTGCCCTGCTAGGTCCTGTTGCGAAGGCTCAGGACGCGGGGACCTTGCTGACTCCCCGCCTTTCGAGAGTGAGGTAGAGGGGCCGTCACTGACAGTCAGCGCTCATTATTTACGGATTCCATATTTGCTGTTCGTCTACTCACCGAAATTAGTCGAAGCCCCCCTAAAATGATTGGGGTGCTTTCACGGTCCGTCGCAGATGTGCACAGAGTGGTAAATAGTTTGAGTCATCTAGCGCGCGTGTTCCCAGCTGAGCTGGGACAAAGCGGCCATCTGGCTTCTTGTGTCAGCTCTCATACTGTAAGCAAGTGTCCTCTTTGAGGTTCGTTCCAGCCACGTTGGTGGTGTCTTTGTGCTTTTCGGGGGTGAGTTCGCAGTTTAAGTCGGCCTCCGCAGGTAGGGCTGAAGCACCGGACGGTGCGAGGCACCTTCTGCAGAAAATACATGCGTTAGGTTAGCTTCGTGGAGGCGTGAGTTACAACGCTGTGACCCTGAGGTCACTGTCAGTCAGCAGTACATACACAGTAAGGTCCCTTCAAATGGAAACACGTGAAACAAGATACGTATTGATTGGTTTAAAAAACTTTGTGTCCAGGGGGCTCATAGGAACCTAACCCTATTTCTCCTAGGAGCAGTAGTTTAGTATTTGCTAATTCGGTGTTCGTGGTGACCTTCTAGAATAACAAGAAGCAGCTCTGTCACCTTTGGTCAATAGGGATAAAACGGGTCATGCAGTCACTCAACGCCTGACTCAAAGCCGCCACCTCTAGGAAGCCTCCCATGATCTCTCCAGTCTCTAATTGCCTTTCCCCCACCCCGTCTCGCCCCATAGGATGTAGTGTTTACTATTATTTGACACATGATATGGATTGCAAGTTATGAGTCATTTTTTCCCAGACACTTATCTTATTGAGTGACAATATGATGAGCCCCTTGAAGGCTGGTAATGTGGCTAATTCTTTGAACTCTACTTATAGGAGGCAACATAATAAGTGTATGGTTCTTTCCACAAACATGTGACTCATTAATTTGACTTGTGTGTTGGATTTGTTCTCTTAATGAACAAACAGATACAAGACTGGATGAGTAAGAGAATGATATACCCACTGAGTGCCAGGCACCCACAGGAGGCAGTGCAGCCGGGACAACGAGGAAGTCATTATGCGCAGAATCTTGGGTGGTGCAAACTAGGGGCAGAGAGGGGACACCTCCCCCTCCTTAGGATGGGCAGGGCGGGCGTCCAGGGCAACTTGACAGTAGACAGAGAGGTACGGGAACCGTGTTCCAGGCAGCTGGAACAGCATGTGCGAAGGCCTGGAGGCACGGCGAGCGGAGAGTGGGCCTGTTAGGGAGGATCAAAGATGGGCAGCAGCAAAGGGCATCGTGGTCTGGGGTGGGAGTAGGGAGAGGAGAGTAAGGC
This sequence comes from Anoura caudifer, assembly GCA_004027475.1. Lineage (NCBI taxonomy): Eukaryota > Metazoa > Chordata > Mammalia > Chiroptera > Phyllostomidae > Anoura > Anoura caudifer. Next base: position 36,773 of record PVKU01007086.1, on the reverse strand, counting down.
GCAGCTGGACGGTGGGTGGGTGCAGGCCCCAGGGGCCACGTGTTTGTCTGGGTTATGAAGAGGGGTTGGACCACTCACGGTGTGTGGTTGGACAGGTTTTTGTTTGTGATTAACTCAGCAATTCACACATTGGGAAGAGCACCCCCACCACCACCCTGCGCTGGCCAGTGAGCAGGCTCAAAGGGGCACCACAGCCTGAGGTCCTCCGGAGGTCACACCCAGACCTGAGACCTCATAAGTAACTCCTTTCCCAGCCCCAGTGGCCAGGCAAAAAAACAGGATCCCCTAACACCGAGATCGGTTTTTCTGGCCTGCTCCCAGCAGCTCTGTGGGAACCACGGCCTTTTGTTTCCTCCCAAATGTTTCTCTGGAAACCCCAGGAGGGCTGGGCAGAGGTGGGGGGGTGTCCTCCTGTGTCCTTGTTAAGGGTGCACAGCCAGGCTTGTCCATGAGGCATTTCCTCTCTGCTCTTGCACCTGAGGTCAAGCCTGCTGTTGGGGGGTGGGGGGGCCGGAGGATGGCTGGGGTCCAGCCGGCATGTGCGCTCTCCAGGTTTGTCCTGTGTCACAATAAACACACTGGTGCCACCCCGCTCCACTCCTGCCCACAGGAGGCGCTGGCGGGCTGGCTCCCTCTCCTCTCCCAGCCCTGTGAGCGGGCCTGCCGTTGCTGCAGGCTCCAGGTCCGGCAGCGATGCCTGATTGCATACACACACCGTACCAACACACCAACACACACCGCACGCACACAGACATTACATACAGACATTCCCACATACATCACATACCACACACAAACACACGCCACACACACAATACATACACACTGCACACACATGCACGTGAACACCCAAACAATCCCATACACAAGTACCCACACATGACACAAATACACACCGCATAAATGCACGCACAAACACACACCTCACACATACTGCATGCATACATGCCACACATAAGCATCTACATAGCTCACACATGCACCACTACTTGCACACCACATCCAAGGACACTCTGCATACACACAAATACACATCACATGCACCTACACACCACAAACCTCAAACATGTGCGCGCTACACACACACATAGAACAGACACTCCCGTGTACAACACACAAACACCCCCCCAAACAAATGCCACAAAAACACAGGCACACACCACACACCACACACAAACACCCACCACACACAGACGCCCACACACCACACAGTACCACGCACGTCGAAGAGACTGTTTTTCCCTTGCACACACCCAGAGGTGTGTTGAAAACAGAGACCTGGGGGTCCAGCTCTAGCTCTGAGACTCTCTAGCAGCGAGGCGGTGGGCAGGCGCCCCCAGGCTCACTTCCCTGTTGGTGAGATGGTGATAATATTGCCTGCCTGTTGGGACTCCTGGTGGCAGATGACAGAAGCCTAACCAGAGGTCCCCTGAGCACCCGTGGGGTTATGTCCACTCTGGGTTTCCAGGAAGAGGCACTGAGCCCCAGGGGCAGAGGAAACCAGGACCGAAGCATCACCAACTATGTCCTTCCTCTCTGCATTTTGTCTGATTCTCTCATTCTCATGACCGACTTTCTCCACCAAGTGGGAAGTGAAGCCGCCATTAGTCCTGCAGTTCCAATAACAGCCTTGGTCACGGGAGACAGGCATCCCTGATGGTCTCCGTAGCCCTGAGTCCAAAGCTCCCAGGGAAGAAGCTCGTTGGTTCAGCCGGGGCCTCCCACCCTCTCAGCCAGTCTAACCGTGACCGGGATGGGCAGGGTTCTGAGATGCGGCAGGGGTGTGGCCTGGGATGTGGGGTCTTGTTGGAGCATGGTACCTCCACACCCCTCATAGCCAACGTGGCAGGGGCAGGGGAGCAAGGAGGCCATCTCCCAAAGAGGGAGTTTGCCCCAGCGTTGCAAGAATTAAACTAGATGGTATTCTGAACGCTCTTAGCCAGAAATGTTAGCCCTTCTCTCCCCTACCCACCCGCTACGTAATGCAAGTTAATTGAAAGAGATTAATATGAATTAATGAGGTGCGGTTAAAGTATTTTAAACACCAAGCGCATAGACATTCCATTAACAAAATATTTTGTGTGGCTGCCGCTGGGTCTTTGGCAAAGAAGAGACACTTTCATTTACAGTTGGCACCCTTCACATCCGAGAGAAAGACTTCCAATCCATTATTCGTAGAGGATAAGGCGGGGACACGAGTGAAAACAGCAATGAGTAGCCCCTCGTCTAGACGCCGCTGGCAGCAGGGACTCGACGGTAGTTTCGCTGGATGAAGAAAGTCCAGCATAAATCATCTGTTTTACTGTTGCCTCTGCCCATGGTGGGCTTCTCAAATTCTGACTTGTTTAAACTGCAGCCCAGGGTGAAAGCGCACACGTTGTAAGGTGAGGAACCGTGTGCATAATGGCCTCGTTGTGTTTTTGGTCCAAAGGAACCCCTTGGGTGGCATTCAAGGCTCTGTCACCCAGCGTGCCGAGTGCCCTTCCTTGCCAAGGAGCTTGGGCTTAACACATCTCAGAATATACTGTTTATTATTAGTCACCCTCCAGCCCTCTCTGTCCCCATCCCTTTGCGTGCAATGCCCTGTCCCCCTTCCCTGTCTGCAGCTGCCCCAGACAGAGGCCTGCAAGAGCCTGCTCCAACTCCCCCCCACCCGGAAAGTTCCTGAGGCTGGTGGCCCGGATCTGCAATACTGTCCTGCCACCCAGTTTCCTGTGTCCCTTTGTCCCGCAGGTGCAGTCCGGGACCCTATATTTGGCAGCTTCTCCCCCCCCCCCCCGTACCAGCCCAAATGCACCTTATGTGCCCAGTGCATTGCCAAGTTTCATGTTTAAATGAATAAATTGAGGGACTTGGAGCCAGGAGCCACCTGGTCTTCTCTGTGGTCACTTAAGGGTCTTCAGTGAGCGTTTAAGAGGTGGTGGGGAAGGGAGGTGGGGGGCCCCCTGGGAACAGCCCGCAGGCACATGGGCACTGCAGGTGGAACGAGCTAGGACCCTCACCGAGAGCAAACCCCGTTCATAAAGAAAGCACTTTCCAAGACTTGGGCTCTGTAATTATCTGTTGAATCACAAAGCCATGGCTGCAGTTTCCTCAGGCAGGATTCGTTGTTGCTGACAAAACAGCAGAGTTCCTTCCCATGAAACATTCATGAGGCTGATGGGTTTGTGCTGTTTTGTGAGTAGAACTGGCTTTAAAATGAGAGCCGCGGAGCCCTTCCCGACCCAGGGCAGAGGAGTGAGTGGTGGGGACTCTGCGAGGATGGCCACGTATGCCCCCCTCCATTTAGTCCCAGCCCACCCTGGTGGGTGAGAACCTGGGCCCTGGAGCCTGACCACTGGGGCTCAAATGATCGTTCTGCCCACTTCTAGCTGTGTGACGGCAGGCAAGTTGATCAACCTCTCTGTGCCCGGCTTCCTGATTTGTAAAACGGGGCGGGGGGGGGATAATAGTGTCTGCCCCACGGGGTTAAGAGAACGAGAAGAGCTCATTTAAGTGTGGTGCTTAGAGTAGCGCAGCCAGCTCTGCTGTGGCCCACCGCCCGTGCCCCGGAAGCCGCCACACCGACACAAAAGCGGGAAGAAGGGGAAAGAGTGGGCCCAGGCTGCTGGAGCAAACCGCCGCAGGCCGGGGCCTTAGACCACGGAGGTGTGTTTCTCACGGTTCTGGAGGCTGGGTGCCCGAGATTGAGGTGCTGGCAGGTTTGGTTTCTCCCGAGGCCTCTGTCCTTGGCTCGCAGGCGGCTGCCTTCTCGCTGTGTCCTCACGTGGTCTTCCTCCGTGCACACTCCTCTGCTTCTTTCTGTCTCCAGAGATTTCCTCTTGTAAGGACAGCAGTCGGACTGGCTCAGGGGCCACCATCGCAGCCTCTTTTTAACTTAGTCTCCTCTTTTAAGGATCCTGTTTCCAAATAACTCACCTTCTGATGTACTTGGGGTCACGGCTTCAACATATGAATTTGGTGGAGACGCAGTCAGCCGAAGCAAGGGGTGACATTAGATGCGGGTGGTGTGGCTCCGGCACACGCGGTGACCCAGGGGAGCCGGTAGGTGTTTGAGGTGCCCACGCACCAGTGCCTGTGTGTGTGTTTGTGTATTCTACGTGGCTCTGTTCGGCTCCGGTCCGCTGAGCGTGCACATCTAGAGTTTCTCAAAGCAGAAACTGCGCATCAGCAGATTCAAACTTCGTTTCATGCTGACATTGTTCCCCAGAATATTGATTGCGTTGGTGCCGATGCGTGTGTCCTAAGAAACCTGTGGCAGAACTGGTGGCTGGCTCCTGGGTCACAGTGCTTGGTCTGTCCCAAGCACGTCATCCTCACAGCCGTACTGTGAGTGAGAAAGGACAGCCGTGGTCATCGCCACCCTCCCTGCAGCCCCCGCCCCAGATGGGGAAGCCAGACCCTGAGACTCGTCCAACCGAGGTGCTGCCTGCATGGGGTTGGGGGACCTGATGAGGCCATTTTGACCTTGACATGTGCCCCAGTCTTGCCCTGAGAGAGCCATCGGCACCGGGTTGTCAACCACGCAGCCGCCCAGGCTCCTCCGCTGGCCTTTGGATTCTGCCAGTCAGGCCTGGGCTAGGAAGCCGTACTAATGAGCATCCACGGATTCTTACACGTGACTAGGCAAGTTAGGTGACATTGCTCTACATGCGTCCAGTGTGGAGGCACGACTTGATCCATATGTAATTGTGATGATAAAAATGTATAGAATGGCATTTTCCACTCGAGTGGGACCTCCTTCTGAAGGTGGGCCTGTCTCTGCCCCACGCTGACCTCAGCCCCAGGGACACAGTGTGGTTGTGTGCAGAGGGCCAGGCCACGGGAGTCGCATCCTGAGCCCTTGGGCAGCTCACAGCCATGAGACGCAAGCACAGTGGGTCCCATCCCACAGGTGTGTAAACTGAGGCCCCCATGACATCACCTCTGGAAAGCCCTCCCCTTGGTGTGGGCACAAGCTCCCTCCCTGTGTCCCCTTGTCCTTTCCAGTGTGGGTGGTTGAGGGTGACAGTGCAGGGCGCTTTCTCGGAGGGGTTTTGTCTGGGAGGCTGTCTGGAGTTCACCAGGCTGCCAAGATTGAGGGAACAGTCTCACACGGGACCACTCTCATTTCTGACCTCAGCCACAAGTTCAAGGCATCCTCCAGACTCCCTCAGGCGGGATGGGATAATTCATCAGAAGGACACAGTACTCGCTAATGCTCACGTGGCCCCCCGGCTCTGGTGCGCGACATTGTGCAGAGAGCTTCAGCACCCAGTTTTTACTGGGGCTTCGTGACTGAGGCATGGTTGATGGATTGGCCACGTGGCTGAACTCCAGGCCGGCGGATACCGTGTGGCGCGCAGCCTCCACCCCAAGTCCCGGAAACCTAAAAATAAAAAGGCCTTTCCAAGGGAGAGGTAACAAGCGTGTACGAAGATCAGTAGGAGTAGCTACGCGGGACACACTGATTCAGGCAGAAGCCTGACGGTGCTCCGATGAGGAGACGGAAGCCGTGGGTGTTCGAGAGTCGGGGAAGGAACAGGGTGTCGGTGGGAGGACGGCGTTTCTGTGGGCGCAGATGACATGACCCGGTGCTGCTAATTCTCAGCAGTGTTTTTAGTCTTCTGTCCAGGAGTCGTCAGTCCAATGGTCGCGATGTCTGCTTTCTGTCATCTTTGCAAACGGTTCTTTTACGAGGTACAAGGTTGCTTATGCCCAGTCTGAAGGTCGTCTTGCTCTGTTCTAACTCGGGCCATAAGACATGCAAGCCAGTTCCTTGGGATGGCAGCTCTGGCTCCGGGTTCGGTGGCCTCGTTTATGCTGTTGTTTACCATCACGTGGCTGGTCTCGGGCACGGTCAGCTCCCGCCCTAAGCAAAGGCACTCCCACCGGGTGTGATGTAGATGACCTCCCCAAAGCCGAGGGCAAAGGCCAGACCTCCCTTTGGACAGGGCAAATTCTGTACCACCCAGAACTGGTGGCGGCAGCGGTTTTGGCTGGTCTGGGGAACGCACGTGCGCCCACTGAGACGTGGGACGGGGGCTGGCCCATCGGCTGTCACGGCCGTGTGTCAGGTTCTAAGCACTTTGGAATCACGTCGATTATTTCATCCCCATGTTAACCCTGTGGTGCCGTGGACTGGCCCCTCCCCCCACTCGACAGATGGGGACAGCGAGGGGAAGCACCTTGCCCGCCATCACAGAGCTACACACAGTGGAGCCGGAACACCGTGACCCCTGACCATTCGGCTGCGATTGTTTTGGGACGTTTTCATTACTAAGTTGCTGCCCTACATCCTGTGGCCTGCTCAGCACCCCATGGTGCTCCTGTGGCAATTTCCGGCCCCTTGGAGGGAACGACCGCGCTGATCCCACCCGCCTTGGGGTCAGACTCAGCCAGCGCTGGAAGGAAGTGGCGCGAAGCCATAAAGCAGCCTGGAGGGGCGTTATTTTTCAATCAAGTTGGGCTTTGCCTGCTAATCCTTCTCCTCCACGGGGGTCAAGGGAAGAAATCTTCTCTGCGTGAAGAGACCCGGCTCTGGCCCTCGGACCTGCAGGTAGAACCCCGGGCCTGCAGCTTTGAGAAGAAGCAAAAGTAAAGAGATGTGTCTCTCAGGGAAAACACCAGGCCCGGAAGGGCTCCGACTTAGGAAAAAAAGCAATTGGGTGCGTGGGAGGAGGGGCGGTGCACCAAGGAAGGCCCTGCATTCTTTCTCTCTGCAACACCCTCGCTCCAGGAATTAGAGCACATCTTCCAAAGACGTTTGGGACTCCTTTTGCATCTCCTGTGTGATCCTGAGCTCCGAATCCCTCCCCTCTCTGAGCCGGCTTCCTCCTGTGTTCAATGGGGCAACGGCACGAACACCCGCCTCGCAGTGCCCAGCACAGAAGGAAAACAGGTTCCCAGTTTTCACGGGGGGGGGGGGGGGGACAGGTGAACTTCGTGATTCTGACACCAGGTTCTCCCTGTTCTCTAATAAATGAATTCTCCATGTGGAATCTCTAATAAATGAATCTCCATGTGGAATTCCATGTGGAATTCTCCATGTGGAATTGGACAAGTAAGGAACAAGTGTTTGTAAACATGTGAGGAGACCACTCGACTGGGACACAGCCTCATTTGCTGCATCTCTGATTTTCTAGGGTTGGTCGGCAAGAATACGGGGTTCACTCTACAGGCAGAATGACTGGGCCCCGTCACAAAGCTGACAGGAGTGCAGGGCCCCCAGCTTTTTCGGGATGCGGGGTGGTGGCTGACCATCGCCATCTGAGAGCTGAGGAGGTGGACACTGTCTTTGGCCTTTCTGTGTCTCCCCGCCCCCGGCCCCATGGGGTCACTGTGTGCAGACCCCGAGCGCACGTGCCACATGGGAAATAAAAGTGCGCTCAGGAGACCTAGAGGTTAGCGAGGGCGATGCCGTGGCAGGTGGTCCCTGCAGCAGGTTTCCTGCATCGTCGTTATGAACAGCCCTCTCCTAATGCCTTTTCAAGATCTCACGGTCTTGCCACCTTTTCTAATGCATGTCCTTCCCAATCTCCCACCTACCCCACCAGCCCACCCCCAACACACACGCAGATTTGTCTCATTTTCTCCAAGGATGTAGTCCGCCCCCCCGTGTTGTGCGGAGGCCCCGAGCAATATGCAGTATTTACGAGCTCTTGCTCGTGGCCCCTCCATGCACCCCGCAGTCAGAGACGGGCTTCCTGGCCTCCCTGGGTGACCTCCAGCAGGACTAATCGGCAGGGGCTTAAAACTGGATGACAGACCAAGCTCTTCACGATGCATCATCGTTTCTCATTTCCCGCTTCGTTAGACCCGGCAGCGACTATTTCCCGAAGTCGGTCGGTTTTTTGAGCGGAACCTAGCTGCTGAGGAACATGAAGGCGAGGGAGGCCTTTAGGAGGTCAACGCCCATGCTGTGGCTGCTGCGCCGTCTTTTCGTGAATCCTCTTCCTCGGGCTTCCTGAGAAAATGGAGGTGAAAGGGCTTTGTGGATTGCGAAGTGCTGTAGAAATGTGAGGGCCCACAGGTTTACGCATAAAAGCGCTGACTACTGAAGTATTTATAGCAGGCAACAAGCAAACAAGCAAACGTGGAACTAGCCTATCCAGCAACAGGGATATGGTTTAGTAGATGTTCTGTTTATAAAAAATGACCGGCTTCTAAATGCAATAAGATGGATGTTGTACTGGTTAGGATTGGGCTCAGCCTCAAGTAGCAAAACCCAGCTTACAGTGACTTCATCCGAGAGGATTTACTGATCTCATGCAATGGGGCCCGGAGATGCGCAGCCTGAGGCCAGTTCTGGGGCCCAGCAGGACCGTCGGGGTAGCAGCTGCATCTGTACCCTGCTCAGTCATTCGTAGCCGTGGCTGTTGGGCTTTCCAGCATCTCAGCTCCGTCCCAGGAGCCAGAGGGTTAATAACCGAAAAGGGACGCACACCAGCGGTCTGTGCTCCCTATCATAGAGCCCTCCTGAAACCCCACCCCCTAACTTCCACTTCGCCTTCATTGGCTGAGCTTTGTCATGTGACTACCCCTAACCGCAGGGCAGGCTGGGGGATGATCATTTTTACACTAGGCAAGTTGCTGACTCAAAGTTAAGATTCTGTCAGTTGAGAAGAAGGGAAGGGTGGGGATTGGGGATACAACCAGCAGCATCTCCTCGGTCTGCCCCCTTAGCTACCCAGCATGCACACGTACCTTCTTTTCGTATCAGAACTCATCCTCCTTCTTCCCACGGGGAAGGTCGCGAAGGTCCACAGTGGTGCACAGCCAGGGCTCAGCATCCAGGATCACGAAGGGCTGCACCGACTTCCCCATCAAGTCTGAGGATGTCTGGTCCCTTTTGTCCATAAACTAATGGACAGGCCAGCTGCCCTCCTCCCACAACCCAGCGATGGGGCAGGAGCAAAATAAATATAACAACAATGACAATAACAACAACAGAAAACTGCTACCATTCAGGAACGGTGAGAAAAGATACGGGCTGGCAGCCAGCAGCACCCACCCCACCAGGCCGCATCGTATATAGAAAATGGTCGGAATTATGTTAAAGCAAACAAGCAAAAATGTTAAACAGCATGTAAGAGAAAGGATGGAAGGAAGGAAGCTGTCTTGGGATCATCTAATCATCCATGTGACTTTTTCTTTCTAGTGTATGTTTCATTTTCTTCCTGTTATCAGTATCTATTAATTCCATAAACAGAAAGTTCCTCTGTCAAACATTACACTTATAAGTACTTCCCCCGATGCTGTTGAGGGTAGTAGGTCGGAAGCATTGCACCATGCCCAGGACTGAATATTTAGTAATGCTTTTAAAGTAAAACTTGAAATTGCTATGAACTGGTATGCACAATATTTTGCAAAATAAAATGTCCAGACCAGCTGGCAATGAAAGTAGTAGACTCCACCCCGACCTCCGCACCTTCAGCCCCACTCCCACAGGAAGCCCTTGTATAGCCTCAGCCTCCGAAGACAGGGTTCTGCCTTTGCAGATGTTGTAGCTTGGACAGGGGAGGACTGGCTGAAACGTGGGAAATTGCTAATCACACTGCTGCCGAAAGTGCGCATCTACCTGCAGAGGGACCCCACCCCCACCCCCGGGGTGGCAGGCCGTGGTGCACTTGGCAGTGACCTAAATTGGAAGGAGTAAGAATAGGTCTGCGAAGGATCTTCGTCCTGGTTTACTGGAAGGCGGTCGGTCAGTTGGCTGTGGGTGCTCGGTGCCTATCAGAGGCACAGTCAGGAGGCGGTGCTGGGTTGTGGGTGGGACTCCGGCTTCAGGCCAGGCCTGGGTGTGAGACCTGGCTCTGTCACTTACTAGACGGGGACCTAACTTGTCCCCCTGCCTCTGAAAGAGGAACACAGGGCTGCTGCAGTGAAGAACTCCTCATGGTTGTTTTTCTTAACATTTATTGATGTATTTAAATTCCATATTTCTTCTTGCCCCAATTTTGACATTTTATATTCTCCTAAAAATTTATTTAGTTATATTTTCAGGCTTTTAGAACACAATTATATTTTTTAAACATAGTTTGTTTGAATCAGGATCTAAGTAAGGACCATACATGGCAATGGGTTGGGGGTCCCTAAGCCTTTCCTAAAATACAGGTTTCCCTTCATTTCTCTTTTTTCGCTTGTAGTTTGCTTGTTGAAGAAATTGGTGTGGATGCTTTTCATTGTAGCCAACAGAAGCCCACAGGAGCACAGTTCAGCTACAAAGTTGCAATTACTTTAGGGAAAGTGTGGGGGTCCCTGATCTCAAAGGCCAGGGTGTGGCACCTGTCATCCCTGCCTCCTTAACTCTCCCCTTTTCCACAAGGCGAGCTTTGAGATGTTGCAAGCCTGAGTTTGGATAGATGCTGAGCTCCTCATCCTGGGAGGCATTCAAGCAGACTCTGGGTGACTGCCTTGATGGCATTGTTGGCTGGGAGCCACCCTCGGTATCTAAGGGTCGGCCCAATCAGAAGAAAGGATTGCCGAGGGCCGTGATGGGCAGAATAAGTCTGGATTCCTTGTGGCGCTAAGAAAATGGGGGCGATGGCTCTCCTGGAACGGAGCGTGATCGTCTGGGAAAGTTTACGTACAACTATCTCTGTTTGACTTTTTCTTTTTTTCTCTGTTTCCATTTAAACTTTACAAAAGAAGAAGAAGAAAAGATCCTGTGATTGTTTGGGGTCAGTTTTCCTCTCCACATCCCCTCGGATTCCCCAGACAAAGGGGGCTTTTAGTCAGGGATGCAGAGTGAAAGGAGTCGTTGATATGACTTAACTTGATTTGAAACAGCGAGGGTTGCTGAAGAAGGAAATCAAAGGCTTTCTTTTGTCAATCCTTAATCAAAGGATTAAGCAAGGATTACTTAGAAGGCTGGTTGCCTGAATGTGACTTTTCTTAACTGGTTTTGGTGGTGGGAGGAGAAAACCCAGGCCAGTTGCTCTGACTTGCAGGGACCCAACCCTCGGTGTTCCGTTTCTTGTCTCCCACACACCCCTGCCGCCCCCGCCATCCTGCCGCTGCTGTTCGACTTGCTTGTGCGCAGAACGCAACCGAACCCGTGCTGCTGAAGCCTGAACCTAAGTGTTAAAAGTTGGGCCGTGAGGGGGACGGCCACCAGTAAGATCCAGAAAGGCTGCTTGCATCTGGCAGTGGGGCCGGGTCAACAGCGACCCACCGCCTGTTCTTATAAATAAAGTTTTATTGGAACACAGTCGTGCCCAGGTAGGTGTTGTCTTGGCTGTTGTCCACCATGCTGCAGAGTGGACTAGAGGTTGGGACCAGGGGGCTCACAGAGTCTAACATATTCACTGTCTGAGCCTCGACAGGGAAATTTTGCCGACGCCTGGCCTAGAAAAGTGGTTCTCAGTGCCAGCTCGGTGTCAGGGTCACCTGGGGAGCGTTCCCATAATGCAGAGGTCTGGGCCCCTGGCCTGGGGATTCGGATTCAATTAGTCTGGAGCGGAGCCCAGGGGTATTTTGTGAAGTTTCCCAGGTGACTGTCATGCACAGCCAGGGCTGTGAGTCACAAGTCTAGTCTCAGTGGGTTTCTTTTTTAAGATGATAGAGCTGGAATTTGCCATTCTAAGGGTTTCCCCCCAGTGACAATGACATGACCTTGACCTCATTGTCAGAGTGTAACCCTTGAGGTCTGAACCACTGTGCTGTGGCATAAGGGAGACCTTGTAATGATGAGTCTCCCCAGTGACCCTAAGGTCCTGTCCCTGAAGAGAGTTGAAGGTGAGCCATATTATGGCGAGGGATGTGTGTGTCTCTGTGTGTCCATGTGTGTCTGTATGTCCATGCATGCCTGTGTCCATGTATGTCTGTGTACCATGTGTCCATGTGTGTCCATGTATCTGTGTGTGTTCATGTATCCATGGGTGCCCTTGTGTCTGTGTGTCCATGTCTGTCTGTGTGTCCATGCATGCCCATGTCCATGTGTGTCTGTGTGCCATGTGTCCATATGTGTCCATGTGTCCATGTGTGTCTGTGTGTGGGTGCACGTGCCACATGGGTGAGCATGCATGAGTGTGTGCATGTGGATGGTTTATGTAATACCTTTGTCTTTGCAAACAAATGTGTTTCACAAAGGAACCGGAGGCGTGTAAAGCCTTTGTATTTATTGTCTGGGCACAGCTGCGCCCCCGGCTCCCACCTAGGTAGGCAACCTCTGGTCTCTCCTGTTAATTAACCTGAAACACTGGTGACACTTTGAGCTCTGGGAGAGTCTGACACCTCTGGCCTTTCCCCATCACAGTTTCCAGTCATTACCTCCCTGCTCAGGACAGGAATTTAAATTCGGGCTGGTGTCACTTTTTGTTGGCAGGTAGAAGCTGTAAATGGGAATTTCACAGTTTGTTTTATCCCTTGCAAATATTAACCAAGCACCTTGCAAATATTAACCACCTTGCCTTTCATGTCTTTCCTCTCAGGATGAGCCTAGGGCCTTCTGCCCCTCCCTGCTGCTGTCCCTTGAGGGTCTGCTTCCCTAGACACACTCTGGGGTCTACTAACTAGAATGGCCAGCTCATCCCAGTTTGCATGGGACTTTTCCGGTTCTAGCACTGAGCATCCTGTGCCCTGGATCCCCCTCGGTCCTGGGCAAACTGGGACAATTGGTCACCCTAACACCAGAGGTTCAAGCAGCTGATTGGCCTTTGCATGTACATAAAAATAATGGTATTCAAATGGTGAGTGTGGGTTTTTGTTTTTTTTTTTTTAGACAGATGCCCTTAAAATGCTCATCAAGGTCACTTGTATGACGTGAGTGTTTTTAATGTCCTTTTTAAAAAGCAACTGAACCTAAGAGGTTGGGCTAATTCTCATTAGGCTTGTTAGGCTCTGTTCCTAAGGGGCAAACACCGGGCCAGCCTTTATTCTGCTGTTGAGCCTCCCTGGGCATGAAGCAGATTCTTCATGAAGGTCCTTCAGCGAGATGTGCTTTGCAGGGCTTCAGCCAGCCCTGCGTGGTGCTGGGAAAGGGTCTCGGCCGGATTCTCCTCTGAGCCATGCCGGCCAAGGCTGGGGCAAGTCACTTCCTGTCCGAGACAGCTTTCTCATCATCTCGTGCCTGCGAGGTTACCGTGAGGATCAAACTGTGGGCTTCAGGGGATCCTCACTGCCTGGAGGAGGCTTCGTAAGTGGTGGCTTCCTCCCTTCCTTCCTCGCAGGGGGGCCTGGTGGGCGTGCCCACCCAAGATAGTATGAGCCAGGGTGGGCAAGTGCTCTAGCAGCAGCCCCCAAGTGACTGTGAAGGCGTATTTTTCACTCACTGGGTGGTCCAGCAACGCTCTTCCTCTTGGTGGTGCCTCTACTGGGTGACCCTTGTCCAAGGAGTCTGCGCTTCTTCCCTCTCACGGCTCCGTCTTCCTCTGCGTTCTCTGCATGGCCCCTGGAGTGGTCACCGGCCATGGTCTGGCCAGGCCTGAAAGTGGCACCCTTGCACCCAGCCACTTGCTATTGGCCTGGCCACCTCAAGGGAGGCTGGGAAATGTGGTTTGGCCGAGTGCCCAAGAGGAAGAGGAAGCAGGGTTTGGGGAACATGGGGTGTAGGAAGTGTGGCTGCCTGATTCCCTGGCTGTGTGGGCCCCATGGAGACATCTCCCCCCATGGGCGAACATCGTTCAAGGAGGTTGTGATTATTTTTACGCAGAAAAGGGGTCTGGCTTCCGATGACAAGTTAAACCAAAGTCTCTACTGTGGGACTTCTCAGAGTCTTTAATGTACTGATCATAAGTATCCATGACAGAGAAGATACGCAATGTTTCCCACACACACTGGCTCCTCTTCTGAGAGGTGGTTTAGAGCCCGTACTCAGCAGAATTGGGTTTGGAAATCCCTTCTTTAGAAGTTACTCAAGTTTATATTCAGAAACCAGGATACTTTCAAGAAAACACTGGTATAAAAAAAAATCACCATTTGCAGCGGGAAGTTCAGACCCCCAGAGATCACGGTGTCCGGGGTGCACGAGGAGAGACACCCTGGCATGTGAAGAGAGCACTTTTCTGTCACCCTCCCTTCCTCCTTTCCTTCCCTCCCTCCTTCTGCCCCTCTCTCCATCCTTCCATCTGGACCTGGCAAAGGAAGCCCAGGAGGACAGGGTCCACATCTTCTTATCTGTGGCGGAGCATCCTCGCCATCTGGACGTGGTGAGCGTGACCGCATAGCCGTGTGTAGATAGATCCCGGTCTCGGTTCAGCTGCTCACGCCAGGGCAGCCTGCCTGACGGCTCGTGTCGTCCTGGTGTGCCCGTCTGGGTGGATGTTAAAATCTCTTTTCCTAAGCTTGGGTTTTTATGGCTGGCTGGCGTCATCGGTCGTAAATCAAGGTGGGCTGAGGGTTAGCACTGAGGTTAGAATCACTCTTAGGAAAAAAAAAAAAACTAGAGCGAGTTTATTTTTTATTTTAGTTACAGGCACCAGCCCTATATATATAGCTTAAAACTTAATTTGGTGTGTAATTGGGACTAGCCCTTTGGAGCCGTGGGTTATGTGTTTTGGAGCAGCTGAGAAGCAGGGGCAGAACAGTGCAGAACCTGGTATGTTAATTGGTGGCCTCTGGGACCCGCGAGAGAATTGGATTGAAGTCCCCAGTTAGAATGAGTTTGGCACTTTTATTTTTCTCTGCGGGCGTGGGTTGGGAGACCACCGGTTTGTGCCTCCTTCTCTGTCCCTGATGCCCGTGGTCCGCACAGCCTCAACCTGCCTGAGGACAAAGGGGAGAAGGCTGCAGAGGAGCCGGAGCGGCTGACAGGGCCTGCCAGCCCTGGCCCGCCAGGCCGCTGCACGTTTATTTGGAGGAGGTGCGCGCTGCTCAGCTGTGGTCCCGTGGAGGGTTTTGCATTTTATTACCAAAGCCTCGATAAAAGGGACTTGAGTCAGAGCAAACATTCAGGGAGGAAAAACAAAGGAAATTAAATGCAAAAATCACTGCTGGTGCAGACCACATGGAGGCCACGGCTTTAATACCACCAGAGCCGGTGGGGGGAAGTGGTCCCCAGGAGCCGGAACCAAAGGACGTCGGCCTGGTATTCCTGAAGCCTGGCCCCTCTCCTGTTTGAAAAGAAATTGCCGTTTAATTTGTTTCTGAGTTTTATTTCTCAAGTGAACCAGCATGGGGCCATGTAATGAGGTTGTGTTTCTGGGAGGTGTTGAAAGATGGGAAAGGAGCGAAACCACCGGGCAGGGCCAGGCCGCGTCCAGACGGGGTGGGCCTCTCCTTGGAGCAGCCCTGGCTCCAGGGAGTCCGGCATGCTGAGGGCTGGAGGGGCAGGCAGGAGCCGCTCAAGTGCTGGCTACTCTGGGCACTGTCTGTGAGGTGATGGGTGCCTGTGTATGGGCTGCAGACAGTCGGCTGGTGGCTTTTTGTCACTCACCTGCACGCAGTGCAGTAAGGACAGGTTGAATGCATTTGACCCTCGAAACCACTGAAGCTAGAACAATGATTCCCACTATACAGACGGGAGAACCGAGGCCCAGAGAGCAGAACTTCCCTTGTTCAAGGTCACTCAGATCAGAGCACTCCTGTTTGCTCATCACTGGCACTACCGACATTGGGCCGGATCGTTCTCTGTGGTCAGCTTGGGGGAGAGTCTGTCCTGGGCATTATAGGGTGTTGAGCAGCGTCCTTGGCTTCCACTCGCTGGGTGCCAATAAAATGTCCCCTAAGTCATGACAATCAAAAATGTCTCCAGCCCCTGCCGAATATCCCCCAGAGGCAGTCACCCTGGTGGAGCACCCCTGGTTGAGAGGAAGCCTTCAGGGCTCCAACCTGTATAGGGTGTTCCTAGTGTGGGGACACTGAGACCAGCTGCCTAGCCAAGGGATGAACTCCCAGGGGACTCATGACGGAAGCTGACAGAGGGCACCAGGAGGACCCTGCAAACATGTGGGAGGTACATCAAGCAGTGTCACCTGGAGCCCAAGTTCCAATCCCAGTCTTCCAGTGAGTGACCAGGGAACTTAATCTCTCTGTGCCTCAGTCTCCTCATCTGTGAAATGGGGACAGTTCTAGGCCAGTTTTATGGGAATATCTTTACAAAAGAGACGGCAGGGCGACTCCTTCAGTCCTTGCACACAGGAAGTAGCAGCCTCTGCTCCCAGGCCCCCAGTGGCTACTCTCAAGGCCTCCTCAGCTGCTCCAATCGGCGGGCGCCCCAGTTTGCACCTCTCCAACTGCACACCAGCTCCGGTGGTGGAGGGGAAGTGAGCCTCTGTGGCTCACCCCGAGCCTTTGCCCCAGTGTTGGATTCAGGAGGGCTGCTGGGGTCTGCTCAGCTGACACCCTCGACCTCCTGTCCCATGTCCTGGAGGAATGAGCATATGGCAATGGGGCCACGGTGCTGCCACCTGCTTCCCCCCTCCCGCCCAGGTAGCACCCCTGAAGCTGGAAGCAAATGCTCCCCATGGACCCACCAGGACAGACGTCACAGCATAAGTCTCCCGTGCGGAATTCAGCCCTTCCAGAGGCACCCTGACTTCTCTCTCAGGAGACTCAGAGACCTCCCCGCTACACGGACTCAGTCACTCTCAGGAAGAGCCCTTTGGACAGAGAAGAAAAGGAAGTGACTTTTGCCTGCCCAGTGCCAGCAAACAGCATTGCTTGCACGTGACCGTCACGAGCCTGGGAGGCGCGTTCCGCGCCGTCCCCTGGTCTGTGGTGCAGCCCTGTGCTGTTCCCCTGGGCCAGGTGATGTGCCCAAGGTGTGCTCTGCTCTGCCCAGGAATTGTGCTGCTTGTCCCTTCCCGAGGGATACCCAGGTTCTCGGTGCACCGCCGTCTCCCCCCGAGCCGGTTTAACGCCTCAGCCCCCCAGCGAGAGTGAGTGAGTAGGTCATGGATAGGGGCCAGGAAC
Source organism: Anoura caudifer (assembly GCA_004027475.1). NCBI lineage: Eukaryota > Metazoa > Chordata > Mammalia > Chiroptera > Phyllostomidae > Anoura > Anoura caudifer. The sequence continues at coordinate 19,940 of PVKU01007086.1, read as the reverse complement.
TGGCTTAACTGTCACCCAGAAGCTCTCCACGTGCAATCCGTGGGCCCTGCTTCGAGAAGCGCGGAGTCTTTGACTGATCACCTGGAAATTGTGGACAGGGGTGTCTATCTACACACATTGGCTCCATGTGTATGCGTGTGTATGTGTGGTTCGGGAAGGACGTTCCATACAGTGTCCATGGCGCTGGACTCCGGGGATAGCGAGATGTTGAGATATTTTAGATACATTTCTCTATGCTTTCCTATCTGGGTTTAATTAATGAGTGGACAGTTTTTATAAACTGATAAAGCCATCAAGCCTTCCTCCTGGGTGGGAAGGGCAGAAATTGTAGAGGTGACATGACATAGGATGTGGGTGTATGGGGATGTGGACAAGGGAACGAAGGCCGCATGTGTCAATGACAGTCTCTGAGCTCAGAGCCGTGTCCCTCTCTCTGTGGCTCCCAACTCCTGCGGGAGAGAGGAAGGTCATGCTGCTCATTTTCACATTGTCTGTTGTGGGCAGAGCTGGGATGGACTCACGCCCGGGGATCTGAGATGGTGGCGTGAGGGCGGGGCCTCCCTTTGCATCTCTGTCCCCGGTGGGCGTCCAGGGCCTGGTGAGTGCCTCCTCCACCCTGGCCGGCACTCAGGCACCCTGGCTGGCCAGGCAGAGCCGGGGACGGCGCTTTTACTGCGCTGTTATTACTCTGTTCTTGCCCAGTAAACCCACACCGGGCCCCACAAACACTGCGTGAGAAGGCCAGACCCTTCCTGAGAAATGGTTTCCTACACCTTTACAACGTGATAGGTGCGGTGGAAAAAAGGGGCCGTTGGATTTATGGAAACCATATAAAGTTTATGGAGTCTTGGCAGGCTAGAAGTAGAGAAGGCCTGCAGGGTGGGGGTGGGTATTTCGAAACGGAGAAATCCGTGAAAGCGCGTTAGACCGTCGTGTCCGACACCAGGCAAAATAGCCCAAGGCCATGGCGTGCCATGGACCGTGGGGCCCGGGAGAAAGAGGGCTTACAGAACAGCTGTCGGGGATGCCTTTGGGGTGACCCCATTGAATCTCACAGCCCGCCTGTGAGGGAGGCACAGTTACCCTCTTTCTGCAGAGCGGACGCTGAGGCAAAGTATTTTGAAAATTATGACCTTGCCCCAGGTCTCCCGGCTAATGGTGTGTGGCTCTCACGTGGATGTTCCAGGCCAGGCCACATACTTTCTCTCCTGTGTATTGAGTGACGTGTCCCAGTTTCAGGTGCAGAAAAGGTGGCCTCTGCCCGATTCCAGTTTGGGACTTGTCTCTTATGACTTAGCCTCATGGTCCCCCCATATCTTCAGCCACCACCTGGCCCTCCCATGGGTCACCTTTGCTGTCAAAGCCAATCTGGGCTCAGGGTTGCCCGCTGGCCATGGCTGGAATGGAAGTAAAGCTTCCCTGAGGTTGGCTGTGGATCAGGAGCAAGGTGGAAATGTGGCCCTTGCCTTCGGGAGCCCCGCCATGGCCCACTTCTACCGTGGCCTCCTCTTCAAGTCCCTGGAAGGTCCAAATTCCCATGGGATCTAAAATCACCTCCTCCCATCCCTTCTGTCCTGGAAGTTTCTGATTCATTTCCCCTCACATGTGTGCTTTGTGGTGCCCTGTGTTTTCACTCCTACTTGGCTATGAACTCTTGGAGTGCTGGTTCTGTGATTGCTTAATTCCTTATCTCTGATTGTGCCTGCAGGGTCTGGCATAGTTTCTGGCATGTAATAATCACTGACTAAGTATCAAGATGGATGGATGGATGGGTGGATGGATGGACGGACGGATGGACTAATGGATGGATGGATGGATGGATGGGTGGATGGATGGATGGATGGACTGATGGATGGATAGATGGGTGGACTGATGGGTGGATGGATGGGTGGATGGATGGACAGACGGACTGATGGATGGATAGATGGATGGATGGATAGGTGGGTGGACTGATGGGTGGATGGATGAATGGATGGATGGATGGATGAGTGGATGGATGGATGGATGGACGGATGGATGGATGGATAGATGGATGGATGGATAGGTGGGTGGACTGATGGGTGGGTGGATGGATGCATGGATGGATGGAACATACTCGGACTGACAGACACCCGCTTCCTCATTTACACCTTTCCGCACAGTTAAAACCAGCAGGCTGGCCCAGGTTCTCTGAGGCTTTCCCTGAATGCACTTCTGTTTCTTACTTTGCTCTCTCTGAAGCCATATGGAGAAACCAGCCTGACTGTTTGAATGTGTGTGTAAATACTTTACAATCCCCATAAACTTGTTTAAAGACAGTTGGGGGTGAAAGTATAAACTGGGGCAGCCTTTTGGGAGGGCAATTTGGAAGTAGCTATTAAAATTTTAAATGTGCCTACCACTGAGGCCGGCAGTTTCACTTTTCGTTGTCAGGCCCGTCAGGCCCGAGAAACGTACCCGCAGGCTCATGCACAAAGAGCCACACTCCCGGGGGCTTGAGCAGGGATGCTCAGAACAGCGGAACTCAGGCGGGAGCTGAGTGCCCATCGACAGAGGGCTGGCCACTGAGCTGGGGACACCCATCCTACGGAAAAGCTGCAGAGACTAAAACGGGTTTTGCAGGAGGGTGTCTCCAATCTTCCAGAAAGCTCTGGGACTCTGTCACTCCTGCTCCCAGCAAATGCCCCCCTCCCTACCTCATTTCTCTCAACTTCTTTTCCTTTCTCCTTCCTCTTCCTCCCCTCGAAACAGTTTACTGGAATTAGACATTCAGTCCTTACGCCTGCTTGCCAGTGCCCTTCCCTTATAGAAAAGGAGGAAAATGAGAGAAAATCGGTCATATAAAGCATAATGACTGTCTGCTGCCTCTTCAATTAAAAAGATTGAAAGGCACAATATTAAAATTTGATTTATGGGCACCACTATCTACCCAATAATGAGGCTGAGAGGAAAAAGGAACCACAGTCGTTACAGAAAACTGTAGCTTTTTTTTTTCTCCCCCACGAGATAAATGGCCTCTCATTTTCTTATTGCTAAAGAAATGTGAAATGGTTTTAAGCATGTGTGATGTGTTCTTCCAGCATGCCGGAATCCAGAACTTGGCAAGTCGGGAGTCGGCCGACGCCGACATTTCAAGCTTCCTGAGAGGTATAGCGGCTCGAGCCCCAGGCCTGCTGCTGGGTCCACCGAGTACCCAGCCCTGGGACTGGCACTGGTACCCATCTCAAGATTCCCTCCGGGTCCTGAGGCACCAAGCCAGCTCGGGCCACGGAGCTCTGGAGGGAGTACAGAAGCCCAGAGTTCAGTCCCAAGTCCCAGCTCCGATGCTTATTGGTTATTTGATGCCCAGTTTTTTCATATGCAAACTAGGAGCATTAACCTTAGTGGTTGTGGGACTTAGAGCAGGTGCCCCAGGTTTCCCATCTGCCTCCAAGGGTGGCAGGAAGGATTAAATTAGTGAGTGCCAGTCAAGTGCTTAGATGGGTACCTGCCGCCTAGGAGTGCTCGGTAAATGTTTTTAAGTCATTATCATTGCTGTTGCAATGCTTTTTCCATAATTGGAATTCCTGGGATTCAGACCCGACCTCCCATTTCCAGGTGCTGAATTGGGGGCAGACAGGCCTGGGGGTATTGCCTAGCTCTGCCCCTGAAGCAGGTGCCCTGGGCAAGTCACAGCGCCTCTCTAAGCCCCGTTTTATTCATCTGTAAAATAAATTTCTACTCTGCAGGAGGTGTCGTCAGGTTTAAAGATTAATGGAAACAAAGTGTCCAGGATGCAATTAGTGCTGGCTAGATGGCAGTAACCCTTGAAAAGGAAAGATCTTTCCTGAGAAGACTGTTTGGGAAAGGCTGTCCCCTGGGAGGAGGGACCTGCGTCTGGTTTATGTCCTCCCGGCTCAGGGAGGCTCTGCAGCAGACTTCTGCAGAGTTCTGCCTTCCAGGCCAAGGTCAAGTGCTCCCTGGCTCTAGAAATAATGGCGACAAAAAAGAAAAAGAGAGAACAGCTATTGTGCCTGGAACCATGTTGAATTGACTTGCAGGATCGCAGGGATCTCACAGCAGTCTGGGAGTGAGCAGCTCAGACATGGGGGGGATGGGCAACTGGCCAAAGACTCAAAGCTGGGAGACGACCAGCCCAGGAGAGCCCAGCCCAGGACTGTTATTCTTCCCACACATTCTGGCACCTTCCAGAGCCCGCACCCCCATTCCTCAGCGCCGGCCTCCACTCTCGCCCGTCTCTTCCACGCCCCAGCTCCTCAGCCCCATCTCTCCTTCTGGGCAGGGGTGCAGCACTGTCACCTTGGGGTTCAATCTGTATCTTAGCCTTCAGTGCATCTACAGCTGGGCAGTCAGACGCCTAAATGTGCGCCTTTAGGTCGTGTAGAACATTTTGTTCTCTGTGTCTGCATTCGTGGGTGTTTCATCCGTTTAAGATGCTGGGAGGCGGGGCTGGGGAAAATGGACTGTGGGTGCCGTCCAACCCCTTGTCACACACCGCCCCCCCGCCCTTGCATTCGTACACAGGATGCTCCGGGACTCTGCCTGCCATCTGCCTGGAATCCCCCTTGCGAAGAGGAGGGTGGGATCTTGCACGTAGTTCTTTCTGCCCGGCTGATGGCATTTCTTTGTTTTCAGTTGAGAGGGAAAATGTGCAGAAGAGGACCTTTACGCGATGGATAAACCTGCACCTAGAGAAGGTAAGCGGGGTGCTTGGGTTTGGTGACTGATGGGTTCGTCCGCAACTCAGTGCGCGTGGTTCAGCAGCCCAGCGAGGGGACGCAGTGGCTCTGTGTTTTCCGTTGTCGTTGCTTTTATTGCCATTCATTCACTGAAACATCTGTCATTCTCATTGCCTGGTATCAAGCTCCGTGCTGGGAGCACAGAGGTAAGTAAGGCACAGTTCTGCCCTCCTGGGGTTGTGAGTCTGGTTGGGGAAGGAAAGGTCTGTCTTATATTTTTCATGGTAAAAACAGCTTTATTTGTGGCTGTTAGTAACAGTCAATACATATTGACCCCCAAAGAAGAACTCAGTCATGTATTGGCTGACTGGTCCATAGAGAGCTGAGTGGAATTGAACCAGCTGATTGCTGGGAGGAGAAACGGAAGTCGGTCCTGCTTCTTGGGAAGTGACGCCACAGCCAGCTGCTACGTGGCTTTTGCTGCTCCAGTAGCTGTAAGAATCACGGTGGCTCTACACAGGAGAACATCAGGGCACTGGATTTCCATTATCTTCCCGAAGTAGCTTTGGTTTTTCTGGAGCTTTTTTATCAAACTCCCCGCATGAAGCTGTATTTATGGTCCTCCCGGCAAGCTGACGAAGGGCTGGCAGATTCTGCAGCATGTCAGCTCGGTGACCGCCCACCAGCGGACACCACCGAACCTCAGGAATGAAAATCGCTACACCCCGAAAGGTCTACCTTTAAACAGAAATGATGAGCAAAGGTTAGAAGATGTTCACTGTTGCACAGTCCAAACGCTTTCACGGACAGGAGGTGAGAGGGCTCTTGATGTCCAGTGAGGCGGGTTCTTATGAGGAGCCTTTTGTAGGAATTTGGGTAGATTTATGCGAGAACCCTTGACACCTTTTAAACAAAGCCAGATTCCCTCGTTAATTCCATACTGTTGTTATTGATCAGTAATATTACCTAACCCTTCAGGTGCGTGTACCAGGAGCTACTTAGTGCATCAGACATCTCCTTTAATCCCCGTGACAAGTCTCATTGCCCCCCTCACCCCCACCCCTGCCCCACCGCCCTTATGAATAAGGAAACAGTAGGAAGCTCTTCCTGTGGCTTCTGCAGAGCCTTCCTGGCGACTCTCCTGGCCCCTTTTCTTTCTGTCTGACATCCTCTGGCCAGCCAGTTTTGAACTGCGTTTTGTCTGCAAGTTTCTCAGGCTGTGAAGCAGAAAAAAAGGATGAGCAGTGGGTTGGACGCGCAGCTCGAGTGAGAAATCCCAGCCCTCCTTACACGCTAGAGTGGCCCCTGACGGGAATGTTCTGTGTTGCCCGGGGCTGGGGCAGGGGAGACTCTTTTTCTCTTTACAAGAAAGCTGACTTAGCAAGATTTATTCCACTCACTTCACTTCCTTCTTCCGAAATTCCATTATCTGGTTCTCCGACTAGACCTGGCCAGCAGCCTCATTTCTTTTCAAACCTGGCGGGATTCGAGAACTCCACGGTAGTGCAGGCGGGCAGATTTCCTTCTCTCCTGTCCTCTTAAAAGGAACAAGTGAAACTGTTGACAGTCCTTAGTTAACCCAAATGAAGGTTCGTAGAGGAAACCACTGAAATGATTAGAAAGCAGAGAAAATAGATGTGGTTTTTGGGAAGTGGAGTCCATTCACGGAGTTGACTTCTGGGGCCTGTGATATTTCCCGAGCAGCCCTTGGCCACCCACACCTCTGTGCCCCACCTATAGAATGAAATCCAGGAGGCTCCTGAATTCTTCAGGTGAAAGGCTACCTGTCAGGACGAAGTGTGATGAATCACCTGCCTGTTATTTTGACCACGGGCAGGGCTCATAGTGTGAAGTGTTATTTCTGAAGAAAAGGAAGACTGTTTCCCAACCCTGAGTTCACTGAACTCCTAATTGAAAGCCTGATGTGTTTTGGGGTAGCTGCAAATTCCTCCTGGTGGACGGAGGGTGTCTTTCTCTCGTTCTTTTTTTTTTTTTTAATTAAAAAAATAAATGCAGGGAAGCACGGAGGGTAATGTAGCAAATACCCATGCACTCACTCACCACCCCAAACGAGCCTCTGTTAGCATTTATCATGTCAGGGCTTTTCCCGTGGCCACGCTCCGGCTCCTTCCTTGGGGCAGGTGGGTAGCGCCCACTCTGAAGATAAATCAGATAGCACCTGAACCTGATGCCTAATAAACAGGGCAAAATTAACAGCCGCGTTTCCAACCTCGAGACTTTCAAGAACAACCTTTCATGTAAAGGAAACCCAGGAACTCCTTGGGGAGCTGGGCTTAACTGCAATTTGAAGGCTGTCAGAAATATTTACCGAGCCTCTGGCTTCTGGAAAAATTCCTTAATTTACCGAAGGAGTTAGATCATGAAGAAAACCCTCGGGGTGCTGTTTCCGCGGCCAGACTGGTCTCATGAAGCCTGTGGAGCCCCAGGGGTGTTTTCTCTGGAGCCGGTTCAGTTTCTCCTCCCGCCATCCCGCCATCTTGCAGGGTGGACTGCGGCCAAGGCCCGGTGGGCGGCAGCTGCCGCCGAGGCTCGTACACACACCGTCCACGGGAATGATGCTCCAGGTTCCCCTCGAGCGCACGGCTCGGTCACAGTCGGGGCTGGTAGCTGGACATTTTGCTAGACCATCGATCAGTGGGTGTTTTGCTCGGTGCCCTGCAATCTCTGCCTCACATTAGCAGGAATAATATTTCCTCAAGCGTCTCCGTAACCTGATGCCCTCATGCTCTGCCTGGAATGTGCCCAAGGAGCTGCGGGAGCTTGCAAAGGGGGGAAAAAAAGAAGAAGAAGAAGAAAAGAAAAGAATCTGCCTTTTGGTTCAAAGTCACTGTTGCCCTTGAAACCAAGTCCTTTTCTGTGCACCTGTGGGTGGAATCGCCCTGTATTTTGACTCACTGGGGGTCAGGGGCTCGTACAAGGCCTCAGGAAATCCACCTTCCTTAATAAAAAAAGAAAACGCAGGCCCTCCAAGGCTCTCGGGAAGGAGGCCTTGCCGGAGGGGCAGGAGTCTGGGCCGCAGCTCCACCGTGCTTCCAAGGCTCTCCTAAGCCCGGGTCTCTGGCTCAATACTGCAGCCCCCCACCCCCCATTTATACTGTCTCCTCATGTCCGCCGTGAACACCCCCTTTCATTGTACCCAGGAGTCGAGAGCATCCAGCCTTACTATTCTAGTAGCAAGGCCCCGTACTGAAAGGTAAACAGACCCCGTGCTGCAGCGGGGGCTCAGTAATGATGCAGGCATATGGGCCCTGTCCCTGGAGAGCCTGCTGCGGGAAGTCTTAACCATGCCGCATCGAAGCACTTATTACCCAGCATTTGTCAACAGACACCTTTCCTCAAGCAAAGTCTTGCCTGGGACCCTAAACAGAGGCCCGTAAGAGCTGAACATCTCTAACGAAAGGGCTGCAATGGATCAGTCTCCTTCTCGATGCTCCTTGGCCCCTCCGGGACACCCAGAAGCTGTTCCCCTGAAGCCTGGGGTTCTGGGAGGGCCCAGTTTGCCAATCCCTGGGCTGGAGCATCTGACCCAGGAGCAGCTGATGAGTTCCAGCCAGCCCCGTGCACTCCAGGCCTGGTGCAGCCAAACTCTCAGTGGACACGGTGCAGTGTCGGCTCACAGACGCAGGCCTCTCCGGGTCTCGGCTCAGAGAAGGAACTGGGGGTGGGGGTGCTTCCGGCGCTTCCTGCACAGGCGCCTTCACAGTCCAGATCCTGTGTGGAGAGTGGTCTTTTTCCCCAGGGGGAGGGAAGAGCCTGGTGAACTGGGGCTGAGGGCACCCTTTACTGACCCAGGGAACCCAGAAAGTGAAGCATATGGGGCAGAGAGACAATGCTTCCAGGGCCTTCTCTGTGGAGGGGCACCGGCGTAGGACATCTGCCGCCTCTCCGGACTTACAGCCATGAGGATGCACCCCTGGCGGAAGTGCCGTACACAGAGGGGCCCCCCAGGACTCTGCAGGAAGCCATGTGGTGGTAGACCGTCTGGCTGATGGTGTGGGAGTATTCTGGGAAAGCAGGTGCCGTGCCGGGCACTTCACCTGCGTGATCCATGCTGTGGTGGCTCCCGCCCTCTGCGGTGAGTCACATTCCGCAACCTGACCTTGTCGCCAAGGACGCTCAGGCCCAGGGAGGTTAAGGAAAATGTACAAGGCTGACTCCTGTTGAGGGTAGAACCTGGATTTGAACTCAGGTGTGTCCAACCCCCTTGCCTCCTAGTGAAACAGGTGAAAGGCACACCTTGAGACAAGGGCCTGTCTCAGGAAGCCTGGGTGTTATGGGGGTGGTGGGGGGGGAGGCAGCAACACTCCACTGATTAGCATTTCAATACAATTTTAATTAGATTTGTTATCATGCGCATGCATTACTTTGTATGCCCAACCATATAAATATACATCAACATACACATGTAAATCAGCCTCTCACGCTTTGAGATCCTGACACCTACAGACTTGGGGGTGGAAGGAACCACCCTGCAGTCCGCAGGCCAGCTGTGTGTCCATCTGTCCTCCACTCCCTCCCAAGTTGCCCACACCAGCCTCCTTCCTGGCTTCCTCTGCCAAGGGTGCCCCACCTGCAGACTTGGGCTAAATGTTGATGGTGTGACAGCCAGCCCCCCAGAAAGGCGTGTGTGCGGCCCAGAGGGTAACTGACCCAGGGTCATGTCATCATGGTGTGGGTCTGAGCTGTACTTGTGGTCAGCCAGGGTGTCCTGATGAGGCACAGGGCCGTACCGAAGAGCTGACTTCTCCCAACACTGGGCGCGTCACCCAGCCACTTGGAGCCTCAGGGTCCCCAGGTCTGAGGTGACGGGCTTGCACCAGGTGATTGGATGTGAGCCCTGCTTCTGGAACCATTTCCTTCAATGGGCGTCTGTGATTAAGACACGCCCTTTCTACCCTCAAGCAGAAACGGGGGTGTAATAGGGTTCTGGGGTCTGAGATACCACATTAGGAGGGTCCCAAGGGTCACGTGTTTGATGGGGCCCCTGATGCTGTCTCATCCACAGCCCCCCAGCACACCTGTTGCCTAGGTGTCATGTCCAGGGGGACAGGCTTATGGCCTCCATGGGTGGGCCTTGCTGCCTGTGGACTGCAGTGGGTGTCCGGCAGTTTTCTCTCGAGTGAAACCTGCAGCTGTGAACCAGTTCTGTGGGCGACACAGGTTGCTAATCGGCTGCTTTCTTTGCCTTCCTCCACAGTGCAACCCTCCTCTAGAAGTTAAAGATTTATTCGTTGACATACAAGATGGCAAAATCCTAATGGCTCTGTTAGAAGTCCTGTCTGGGCGAAATCTGGTACGTATGGCACAGAGGGTCAGGAAGAAATGAAACACCAAGGAAAACAGGGAGGAAGGTTTCTATTCAATACGGATCTGCATGTGTGTGCACATCCCCGGCCGGGCGTAAATCCTGGGACCAGGAACTGTGAAGGGTAACGCTCCTTCCTCAGTGACTGAGACTGATAGACTCACCCATAACTCAGCTGTATCCTTTTGTCAAAGCAAGTTTACTTTAGTAAGTAAATGAATAAATGCCCGGTGTTTTCCGTGAGTCTGTTAAGGCTCAAGATTGGAACTTGAACATCACGGCGTAACTGGCCAGCCGGAACATTAACCACAATGGTAGCTAAGAATCAGGAAGATGGGGAAGGCATCTTACAACCGCCTTCTGTCATCCATCCTGAGGCCAAAACTAGAACTGCTAGCTTCTAGAACCTTCTTGTAGGGATGGCCAAAATTGAATTGAACCCGCTGATCTTGAGGTTTATTTCACTTTGATCTTAGCCAGACCTCTTCACATGGCGTGTGTCTGCTGTGCACAGGTGAGTCCTGTCTCTCCACCAAGCAGGGCTCTCAGCATCAGTGCTGTTGACATTTGGGGTGCGGTGGGTCCTTCTGGTGGGGCCATCCTGTGTATTGCGGGATGTTTAACAGCATCACAGCATCCTTGGTCTCTGCCCACTGGGTGCCAGCAGTCCCCCCAGCATGACAACCCAACATGTCCCTAGGACATTGCCAGATGTCCCCGGGAGGGGGCGCAACGATCTGGCCCAAATGCCAGTAGTATTGATGTTGAGGAACCCTGCTCTAGAGTCCAGGGTTTGATTTGACTCATGGTGGTGGACACAGAGGCGCAGCGATGACCCGTGAGCTTGGCCCTGCAGTTCATGCCAGGAGTGACTGACACCCACTGGTTTGTCTTGGGACGTAAACCACCCGCCTGGGGGCGTCATGGGCCTCACTCCAGGGTGTTCATTCTGATGGTGCTCCCGGTGTGGACAGCTGACGTTGTCAGAGTTTTAGCTGCTGTAGGCGCCTCCTCCCCCCACTCTCTCTATATATCCGCTTCTCTTTTTCTCTCCCTCTGTCTCTCTCTCCCCCTCTTGCTCTCTCCCCTCTCTCTCTCTGTATCTCTGCCTCTCTGCTCTGCCTCTGCCTGTCTTTCTCCACCTGCCTGCCTCAGTCTCTGTCTGCGTCTCCTTGTCTGTCTGTCTCACTCTGTCTCTCCCCCATTCTCTCTTTCTCTCTCTTTCTGCCCCCCCCCACCCTTACTTTTTCTCTCTCCCCACCCCCTCCCCTCTGTCTCGCTGCCTCTCTCACTCTCTCTGACCTGGGATAGCTGCTCACAAAGCTCTTGGCCAGAAAGCAGGAACATCTGCCACCCCAGGGAGGGACTTGCCGGGTGATTGAGCAGCTGTGTGGTGATGCTCTTGGCGGAAGCTCCTGCTCTGACAGAAACCATCAGCCTGCCAGGACAGCATGTCACTGCGGGGCTCGGGAGGAGGGGGACTATCAAAAGCCAGGAGCTGGGTCAGAGAGAAAAACCTGACACATCTGCCCCAGGTTTCACCCCTGGGTCCCCCTTCACCAGCTGGACTGAGTGAAGTCCCGGGAACCATAAATAAGGGGTGGGTTTCAGCCAGGAGCCCCAACTTTCTCTTGAGGTTGATGTGAAGACAGAGCAGGAGAGGGGCTGGTGCAGGGCGGGGCCGCGGGGCCTGGGCAGGTCTAATGGGCTCTGCTTGCTCCGCTCTGTGTCGCAGCTCCACGAGTACAAGTCCTCGTCCCACCGCATCTTTCAGTTGAACAACATAGCGAAAGCACTTAAGTTTTTGGAAGACAGCAATGTGAGTATTCGAAGTGCCTCCGGCTAACACAGGCCTGTCCTACGGCAAAGGAAAGTGGTAGCAGGTCGCAGGGGAAGCATGGGGCGGGGCCCTGCTCAGCCGTCTCCGGTAGGACTGGTTTTAAACTGAACGGCACTCGGCTAACCCGTCTGCTGGTGATTTGGCCCGGCTCCCTGCCCTCCCTCCGTCTCCATCAAGACGAAGACTCCCCTGGACGCCAGTCCTGGAGAGGGCCGGCCAGCTGATCGGGGCTCGGCTCTTCGGGATTAGTTGACGGTTTTTGTCCCCTTAGTTGAATAAGATGCAAGTGAACACGTCAGAGTTTAAAACTGCCTCTTAGAACTCAGAATACGGAAGAAGCACAGGGCATTAGGGGAGGCTAAATGAGCCAGGAAAACTTACAAAATTCTCCCCTCTTGGATGGAACTTTCTAGACTTGAATGAGCTTTTCCTGCATTTCGGACTCTGCTTCACGTCCCTCAGAAATGGGAGCGGATGGCCCTAGGGGAACGGGGTTTCCAGAGCTCCCCTTCCATTAAGCACCAGCGATGAATCGGGGTGAACACACCGCAGCTTGCCCGACAGTAACACTCGTCATAAAGTGCAGTGCGCTTGGCGTTCTGGGTGGTGAGCGACAGAAGCTGGGGCTGGCTGATTTAAGCGGAAAAGGTTGTTGACAGGGTGCTGAGTAGCAAACAGAGGGACCAGGGAAACCAAGGATGGAACCCAGGGGTGCTAGGCACCAGACCCACTGCAGAGGTCCCCGTGCCCCCAGTTCAAGGACCTATGTGGGCGTGGCCACCCCTGCACTGTCCCCACTGCTGCTGAGAGTGTGACATCACAGCCCCTGGAACGAACCCAGTGTCACACATTCAGATTCAAAGACCTGGGTCCCCAAGCCTTGGTCCCTCCCCACATCTCAGCTGCCAAGGTGGAGGGAGGTGAGGAAAGCCCTTTGGGGTCTTGCAGGGAGAGGTGGGCTCTGCTTCCCGTATGTGAGGAGCGCCCCAGGCAGAGGAGGGAGTTCCGATGGTGGTGGCCGAAAAGCACGGCATAGTTCAAAGCAGCATCACTCACAATGGCCAAAAGGTGGAAGCAACCCCTGCCCCCTGCCGTGTCCATTCGTGGATGAATGGATAGACAAAATGCAGTGTATTCATACTGCGGAATATTGCTGAGCCAGGAGAAAGAACGAAGCACCCATACAGGCTACCACATGGGGGAACACTGAAAACTTTATGAAAATGCCAGACACCCAGGGCTGCTTATTCTGTGATTCCACTCCTATGGAATGTCCAGAACAGGGAGATCCCTAGAGGCAGAGATAGATTAGTGGTTGCTTAGGTCAGGGGTGGGGGATTCAGGGAGAGAGAGCTGACGAGGGCAGGGTTTCCTTCTGATGTGACGAGGCGTCCTAAAATTGACTCTGGCGATGCTGTGCCTCTCTGCGAATTCACTGAAAACCATCGAGTCGTATCCTTGGAGTGGGCGGTTGGACGGAATATAAATTCTATCTCAGGAGAGCTGCTTCATGAAGAAGCATGTTGATGAAGATGCTGGTGTCCCTGTGGAGTCGGTTTCACCAGCAGCCTTGGCTCCCATGTGGCAGCGGAGGGCACGGGTTCCGGGCCCGGCTAGAAAGTCCTAGAAAGTGACGTGGGCCCCCAGAGTCTCAGCCGCCCAGTCTGTGAAACAGAGGCAATGGAAAGTGAGCCCGCCCCCGAGAGTTGCTGAGGACTCGGGGTGCCTGTGCAGACAGTGTTCAGCTGAGGCTCTCCCTCCCTCCCTTGCTCCTGGAGGGGCCCCCAGGTGGGCTCTCCTGAGCAGTACCTGCACCTGGACTCCAGGGGGGCGTGTGTGTGTGATAACAGCTGGGTGGGCATTCCAGGAAGGGCTGGCCTCTACCCAGGTGTGGTGGTGCCACACTCGGAAGGCCTGGCTGGCTTGCTCTTCTCCACCCTTAAATGTTTCCCAAGCTGTCTGCAGCAGCTGCCTGTGGTACAACAGAACATTAAAGCTCCCCTCTCCCTTTATTTTTTATTTAAAAATCTGGAAATATTCCAAATGTGGGTGTGTTTTGTCAGCTTTGTGCCCCATTGGCCAGGCAGGTAGGATGGGTGAGTGACCCCGTGGTGGAAGGGAGGAGTGAGCACCGGGGAGGGACACAGGAGGAAACACGTTTCAGGTGCCATCTCTGTCCCACTCCTAGAGGCCACATATCAGTCATGGGCCCTTACCGTCCCCTCTGTGTCCTAATGTCCCAGCTTGAGGGAGGGAGGATGGGCCTCGGCGGACGGGCCAAAGAAAGGGCCAGAACTGGGTGATCCACACCAAGCAGGCCCCATGTGCCCCAGGAGTCATTCAGATGCTGTGAGGTGTGGCAGGCCGATGCCCTTCCTTCCCTCCCCCACAACTCCGCATCACAGAGCATCATCCTGACTCCATCATCAGAGACTGGCTGCCCTGTGGGACCAACCCTGTGACTTCCATCCTGTGAGCCTCAGCTCCCACATCTGCGAAATGGAACGTGAAATGAGTTAACCTGTGAAAGCCACTTGGCAGAAGTCGGCTCCATCATGATGACCATTGTCTCTGCCTCAGGCTCTATGCGGCAGCCAGAAGGGGAGAAGGAATACTCCCATAAGCCTCTTGGCCCACTTGTCAGTGTGACAAAAACCACTGAGTTACAGGGAGAAGGAGGGGGAGGACTTTGTCCCCGAAGCTTCTGCCTGCTGTCTGGCTGCTACATGGCTCACTTCAGCAGGCCCAATGTGGCTGGGCACCCAAGACCCTTGGGGATGTTTGCTCCTTGAGGCCTTGGACTTCCTGCAGTCACCGCCTTCCCTTGGCCAGGCACTCTGTCCCTGGCCTCCCCTAGGATGGGGCACCATCCTGTTCGCTGCGTCCCTTCCAGGTGGCTCTGTGATTCACCACATGGGATGTGAGGCCGCGACAGGTGCAGATGGAATACTGGGCCCGAACGTGATCGGCCATGTTATTCACGATACTGACAGCTTCCGTCCTGGATCTAGCCTGCCCTTGATGAGCCCGTGCTAGCTGAATGATATTCTTGGCATCAGCCTGCAAAACGCCCTGAGCCAGGGAACTTTCTCCCTCGGTTAGGAAATCCCAGGCCCTGCTGAGTGGTGTTTTCAGAAACTGGAGACAGCTGATAGGATCAGAGACCCTTGTCAAACATTTCTAAAAGCCCTTAGGGGAAGGGAGAAAGGAATATTTGTGTGAAGTCTCCTGTTTTCTTCCCCAGGTCTCCCTGCCGAACTTTGCAGGGTACATTTGAGAATTTACCTTGACTCTCTCCTCTCTTCCTCCTGAAGAATGGGTGGCCGAGACCATGGTGGCCTGCAAGGTCTTAAACATTACCCTCTGCATCCCTTTGTAGAAGTTTGCAGGCCCCTGAGCTAGGTACTCAGGTTTCGTTTCCGGACCAAAATGACTCAGGGCAGTGGTCCCCTCTCGCACCTGAGTGGGCAGCGGAATCGCTGGGAGCTCGGGTCAAAGTCAAAGTGCCCCCCTCCCGGAGCTGCCGATCCAGTAGTCTGGGGCAGAATTTGCCTTTCTAAGGAGTT
The DNA here is from genome assembly GCA_004027475.1 of Anoura caudifer. Taxonomy (NCBI): domain Eukaryota; kingdom Metazoa; phylum Chordata; class Mammalia; order Chiroptera; family Phyllostomidae; genus Anoura; species Anoura caudifer. The sequence continues at coordinate 4,550 of PVKU01007086.1, read as the reverse complement.
CCCAGGAGATCAATTCAGGGACCACACTTTGAGAACCACTGCGGCAGGGATTTGCTGAGAGCATCATCCAGTGACCAGATCCTAGTTGAATAAGTAGAAAATGTCCTAAGGGCTTCTCAGCTAGACAGTTTTAACCAATCAGTGGGATGTTTTGTAATGATGCAGGTACTCTGGACATCAGCCTTATCCCTACTCGCTGTTTCTAATAAGCAATAGATAATTATCGTTCTCATCGTGGCCCGTGATTGCTGATGGCAGTGCTCTCGGTTGGTCCAAAGACGTGTTTGATCTGCAGGTTTGGGGGTGGTGAGCAGTGTAGCACCCAGACCTAATGAGCACTCACCATCTATCCTTGGACAAGGTGACTGAGACATCAGTTTGTGACCTGTGGCACGTTACATTTGACCTCTCTGGTATTCCCTCACCTGAAATATAGGGATAGTAGTACCTGACTGGTGGGGTTGTTGAGATTGAACTGAGCTGATACTTGCAAGGGGCTTAGCATAGTAACTGCACCTGGTAAGTCCGATGTGCATGATTTTTAAATACACACGTACTTTTACATGCAGGGGCCCCTGAGAGGTGGCCTTGGGCAATCCTAAACAGCACAGGTGAGAAAGAGGAGCAGGTCCCTGAGGGCATCAGAAAACAGCCTGTTTTCAATGTACCTGGCCACCCCGGTTAAGCTCACAAATGTCTTCTCTGCAGGTAAAACTGGTTAGCATAGACGCGGCAGAAATAGCGGATGGCAACCCCTCTTTGGTTCTCGGGCTGATATGGAACATAATTCTCTTCTTCCAGGTAAGACCATCTCCCTTCTGTGATGCACAGCCGTGGTCTCCTTGTGTCCACTTGGGGCCAACAGAACGGAGTGGGGCAGGTCAAGGGTGACCGTGAGATTCCGTTTCTGACGGATGTTTGACTGTTCTGTTTCCTGAAAAAGAGCCGAAGGGCTCTGGTTGCTAGAGATTTGCATCCCCGTGATTTTAAAAGAGGTGAGAGCTCTGTCCAGAAGAGTCTGTGTATTCTCTTGAGAATTAAAGAATTAATTATTTACTTCGAAAAGTAATTTCATTCCGCAGTGTCACAAGAACTAGGGGAAATATTTCCAAAAATTGAACTTGGTAGAGTTACTTTGCTAAAATGACTCGGGTTTGTCAGAGATGATTAAAGGGCTTGTCTGAAAGACAGCTGTAGGGAGAGGCGTGTGTGACAGGGGATGCCTCTTTCCATCCTTAGCAACGTCAGCTTGTATTTGGAAATGCAGGTGTTAGGGAGACAGACAGGCTCTGCAGCTGGGGCATGAAGGCGGCATTTAAAATCGCACTCCAGTTCTTTTCCCCGAGTTCAAGGGAGTAAGGTGATGTTTTTAGCTTCTTAAATCCCCCTCTTTTGGAATAGAACATCGTGGCTCATTATTTAATTGCCCCCCCCCAAGAGTAAAATTGATCTGCATGGAGGTGATTTGCTGGGGGCTTTGGCTCAAGGTTTGTATTTCAGGGAAGGGTGAGCACAAACACGGTTTGGGGACAACAGACGTAGCTCTTGGTGAGCCTTAAACTTCAAAATCCAGAGGCACTCGCCCTGAGCCTCAGTTTCCGCATCTGGGAGAGGGGTTGTAATGTGGGGCCAGCACGCAGAGATGCTGTGTGGGACAGCTCACGGCCAACGGAGCTGTTCAGTACAGGCTTCTGTTACGGTGGTCATCATTAAGTCCCCTGATACATGCTGGAGGTATCCGGAGCATGTGTGGAAAGTCAAGGCTCGAAGTGCCCCCCAGACCTTCATTCATTCATTGCGTACAATGTCTGTTGAGTTTCTCCTAAGGGCCCGGCTCTTCACATGCAAAGTCCTGCATTCATGGCTCTCTGGGGTTACAGGTAAAGCAGCCCCATATTATAGAGCTCCTTGCTGCAGGCCATGGTCAAGTTATAAGCAAAGTGTTGTAAGAACACTGAGCAAAGGCAATGACCTCAGGGGAAGAGGGGAGTGAGGAAAACTTTCTGCAGGAAGTGACCTCACAACCGGGTTTTGAAGGGTGAGTAGGAGCGCCTTAGACCAGAGCGTCCCAGACTTGACTGTGCATACGAACCACCGGGAGGTGGTACTGAAATGTGGATTCTGACTCTGATTCTGTAGGTTCTGGGGCAGGGCCTGGACTTCTGCATTGCTCACAAGTGCCCCATGATGGGAGCCACCTTTTGAGCAGCCAGGAATTTAGCGATGAAGGAAGGTGACATCCAGGCCACAGGACCAGGATGACCCTAGGCAGTGGGGCTTGAAACAACGTGATGCATTCTGGGATGGACAGCCCAGGAGCAGACAGGGGTGGGTGGAGTCAGGTCAGGAAGACTTCTGTGCTGAGGCTGGCCAGAGCCAGAGAGACACAGGGAAGAGATGCCCCGCCCTGTGGAGTGTCTTTGCATGCACTCCAAGCCCCGTGAAACGGTCAGGTGACCATGGGTCCTGCCTTGTCCCCTGATACGCAGCCACTGGGAAGGGTTTCCCCCTATTCAGGGACCCAGTTCTGCATGAGCTTGTCCCTCCAGTCAGGGTCCACTCGGTCCCTGTGGTCAGACGAGGTTTGCTCTGGGTCTGAAGTGACTTTTTCCTTCCAGATAAAGGAGCTCACGGGCAACCTCAGCAGGAACTCCCCATCTTCCAGCCTGTCACCTGGCTCGGGGGGCACGGACTCAGACTCTTCCTTCCCACCCACGCCCACCGCTGAGAGGAGTGTGGCACTATCGGTGAAAGACCAGAGGAAGGCCATCAGGACCCTGCTGGCGTGGGTGCAGAGGAAAACGAGGAAGTAAGCCATGCCCCTTGGGCCCCCCATGTTGTTGCCAAGCAGAGGGAGGAGGACCGTCCTGCAGTGGGTGAAGGAAACAGGCATTAACGTTTATTAAGTTACATGCAAGGTACAAGCCTGCCATTTCATGTAGAGGGGTGTCCAACCTTTTGGTGTCTCTGGGCCGCACTGCAAAAAGAGTTGTCTTAGGCCACACTTTAAATGTATTACAACAAGTAACCACCAAAAAAATTTCATAATTTTTTTAAAATTATATTTTATTGATTATGCTATTACAGTTGTCCCATTCCCCCCCTTCATTCCCCTCCACCCTGCACACCACCTCCCACCCACATTCCCCCCTTTAGTTCATGCCCATGTGTCATAAGTTCTTTAGCTTCTACATTTCCCACACTATTCTTGCCCTCCCCCTGTCTATTTTCTACCCACTGTCTGTGCTACTTGTTCTATGTACCTTGTCCCCCTCTCTCCTCCTCCCACTCCCCTATTGCTGACCCTCCATGTGATCTCCATTTCTGCGTTTCTGCTCCTGTTGTAGTGGTTTGCTTAGTTGGCTTTTGTTTTAGGTGTGGTTGTTAATATCTGTGAGTTTGCTGTCTTTTTACTGTTCATACTTTTTATCTTCTTTTTCTTGGATAAGTCCCTTTAACATTTCATATAATAAGGGCTTGGTGATGATGAACTCCTTGAACTTGACCTTATCTGAGAAGCACTTTATCTTCCCTTCCATTCTAAATGACAGCTTTGCTGGATAGAGTAATCTTGGGTGTATGTAGGTCCTTGCCTTTCATCATGATGAAATCCTTTAACTGCATCTTATCCGAGAAGCACTTTATCTGCCCTTCCATTCTAAATGAAAGCTTCACTGGATAGAGCAATCTTGGATGTAGTTCATTGACTTTCACGACTTGGAATACCTCTCTCCAGGCCTTTCTTGCCTGGAAGGTCTCTTTTGAGAAATCCGCTGACAGTCTGATGGGAACTCCTTTGTAGGTGACTCTGCCTTTATCCCTTGGTGCTTCTAGAATTCTCTCCTTCATTTTAATCTTGGGCAATGTAATTATAATGTGCCTTGGTGTGTTCCTCCTCGGGTCCAACTTCTTTGAGACTCTCTGAGCTTCCTGGACTTCCTGGAAGACTATTTCCTTAGCCAGATTGGGGAAGTTCTCCTTTATTATTTGTTCAAATAAGTTTTCCACTGGTTGCTCTTCTTCTTCCCCTTCTGGTACCCCTATAATTCGGATGTTGGGACGTTTAAAGATGTCCTGAAGGTTCCTAAGCCTCTCCTCATTTTTTTTTGAATTCTTGTTTCTTCCTTGTTTTCTGTTTGGTTGTTTCTTTCTTCCTTCTGGTCCACTCCATTGATTTGAGTCCCAGTTTTCCTCCCATCTCTGTTGGTTCCCTATGCATTTTTCTTCATTTCACTTATTGTAGCCTTCATTTTTTCATCTAATTTGTGGGCAAAATCAACCAATTCTGTGAGCATCCTGATCAACAGGGTTTTGAATTGTGCATCTGATAGGTTGGCAATCTCTTCGTCGCTTAGATAAATTGGCTCTGGGGCTTTGATTTGTTCTCTGGTTTGAGCCATTTTCATTTCTGCTTTGTTTTGTTTTGTTTTTTTTTGGTCTAGTCGCGGCTGTTACGTAGTGAGGGGTGGAGCCTTTTTTTTGGTCTAGTCGCGGCTGTTACGTAGTGAGGGGTGGAGCCTTAGGTGTTCCCCAGGGTGGGGCAGCCCAGT
>PVKU01007085.1:0-93065 GCA_004027475.1 Anoura caudifer | reverse complement strand
GCTTGCTCTGCTCTCTCTCTCTCGGATTCCAATCCCTTCTGCCACTTTCTCCAAGCAAATTGGGCCCTTCTGGTGCTGATTTCTATGTGGGTGGGCTTGTGTATGTTCTAGGACCCTGTGGGTCTCTCTAACGAACCCTCCTGTGAGGCTGGGATTCTCTCCCAGCACTTCAACCCCCACAAGTGTTTCCAATTGGTGCTTTTAGGCTTTATTTCCCAGAGCTGGGGCCCTGCATTGCACAGTCTGTCTTTCTGCCTATTTTCGCCTGGTTTATCTGCGTGCGAATGTGTGGCTTCAGTCAGCCGCCTTGTGCACCTCACTTGGTCTGCTCATTTCCTCCCCGCACTCGGTAACCACCGCCTGTGCACCTGGGACCACCAGCCACTGCTTTTTCCTGCCTCGACCCCTCTCCACTGTCCACAGAGTCCACCCCTCTTACTGGTCCGGGTGAATCGCTGTCTGACTTCTGCACAATTCAATTTTCTATCCATTCTGGTTGGGTTTGTTTGGTTCTATATCTTTGTTGTCCTTAATCTTGGCTGTGAGAGGAGGCACAGTGTGTCCACCTATGCCTCCATCTTGGCCGGAAGTCAAACTTGTCGATTTTGATGCCCTTTAGTGTTTGTGCCATATTTTGTTTCACCTCTTCCATGTCAGCAAAACATTTCCTTTGAGGACTTTTTTCATCCAGGTTAACAAACAAACAAAAAAAAAAGTTGCTTGGAGCAAGATTGGGTGAATTGGGAGGATGGGGCACAGGGGTCACACTGTTTTTGGTCAAAAACTCATGTGTGGGGCATGTGTGCTTGTAAATCAGCCATCTTGAAATGGGCTAATGCATTGAAAGAGTCTTCAAAAAAAATTCACTGAAGCTGAACCTAATGTGGGAAGCCTGTACTACAAGGGGCCCACCCTCAAGAAGATAATTCCAGGTTTTTGGGGGTCCCCCTTCATATACATATATGAATGATTTATTTTAAGAAACTGGCTAATATGATTGTAGAGGCTGGCAAGTCCAAAATTTGCAGGGTGGGGGTGGGTCAGCAACCTAGAGATCCAGGAAAATCCATTAAAGTTCAAAGGCCCTTTGCTGTAGAATTCCCTCTTGCTCAGGGGAGGTCAGTGTTTTAGTCTAGCTAGGCCTTCAGCTGATTGGATGAGGCCCACCACATTATGGAGGGCAGTCCTTTTTACTCGAAATCTACCATTATAAATGTTTATCTAATCCTAAAATACCCTCACAGAAACATTTAAAACAATGTTTGACCACATATCTGGGCACTGTGGCCCAGCCAACTTGACATAGAAAATTAAACATCACAACTACCAGCCAGGGAGAGGTAATTAACAGCAGAAGTCCAAAGATTAATATGTTCCTACTGCATAAAGGCATCATGGAAGCTTAGAACTATCACCTCCATTGCTCAAGGATTCAATTAAGTTCATCAACAACTTATTTCACATAACGACAGATTTTTTTCCATAACAATGATTGCAAAAATATTATCCATCCCTCATGCTCTTCTGTAACATGACCTTGACATTTTCCTGTGGATGAGAAGGGTCTAATAGCCTTCTCTTTGATCTGATCTGTTTTTAGTGATTCTGTTGTAACAAATATTATCAGTGGCAGTGACATTGCATGACCTCTGAAGACAGGTCAGAAAAAGGCTTGAGCTCCACCTTAGTCATTTGAACACTCACCCTCTAGATGGTTCTTCTCACAGTCATCATGCTTTGAGAAGCCAAAGGCACATGGACAGACCTAACAGGGGTTCAGGTCTGCAGTCACAGCTAAGCTCACACTTTGACTCATCCTGGCTTGGATATGAGAGACATGAGTGCAATTATCTCTGATAACTTCAGCCTCAAGCCATTCCACTCAGTCATTGGTGTTTCTCATTGAAGCCCTGGACAACATGCAGCAGAGAGAAGCTGTCCCACTATGTTCTCTCCAAATCCTCAGCTGCACTCTGAGCACAATGAAATGGTTTGATACTACTGAGTTTGGGGTGGTTTGTTAAACTACATTGATAACCAGACCAAATGACTCCTGTGTGTAAGCAATATACGAAGCACCACAGGGGGTAAAATATAAAATGAAATCAGAAGTTGAAAATATAAAAACATAAAATAAATATTTCAGTATAAAATAAACACTTTCTTTTATTCCAAGAACACACAAGTTTCTAAGCTTCAAAGTTATATTAGACTTATTACTAATAAGTGACATGCATAACATCAGTTTAACAATAATGTTTTTAAACACAGGACTTTCTTTAAAAGATAAACGTAAACAGTTTAATTTTCACTTCTTTGATCACTGGCTGTGTGCCCTTTCAGTCTCTTTACAGTCCTCTTTTGACGCCTGTCAATCGTGAATAAAGGTAATCCCAAATCTGCCTGAGATGATGGCCGTGAATAGCTACGTCACCAGAGGAGGAACCGGGAGGAGAATCAAAGGTTTCTTCTTCCTTCTTAGTGCCAGGGAGGTGGGGGAGCAGCAGGCAATCAAGCAGAATATTTCAATAATTCATTTTTCTATTTCACGTCCTTCATTTTCTAATAGAATGGAATTTTTTAAAAATATGTACGGAAAGCACCTTATATTATAAATCTTGTTTCCACTAGGTTGTAAACTTCTAAATGCCAGGAAGTCTGTCTTTTTTTCTCCTCATGTTTTGAATAGTGTCTTGTATCCTGACCTCTCAAATATTAAATCAGTCAAGTCTTGGAACAAAGAGTATTCAAAAAATCATTTTTTTCCCACAGCATACATGGGCTTTTTTGCTTTCCAGTGAAAATAATGAAAGGCCTTAATCATATCATAGGTGCCAACTTTTCATTTTCCTGGCTAGTGCCCTGGTACTAAATCCACATCAAACCCTTGCTGCAGCGAAGTTAAGTTGCTGGGCTGCCCAAAGTAACAGGTCACCTCAGCGTCTCCGCCCATCCCCCAGAATGCAAGATTGCTCCCGTAAACCATGTTGCTCCATGCTCATCCAATTCTATTTTAAGTGAGGAAAATAATGTTCTAACAGTCTTGTCTTTAAGAAGCATTTTACCATCTTCAATCTAGATTTTCAAAATGTGAAAGACAACTCTGACTAAAATTTGAGGGGTCCATCAATTACAAATGTAGGGTAAGAACTTATTAAGGTAAATGAGGCAGTTTGGTCATTATTAATCCTGGAACCAAACTCAGAGCAGAAGGATAACCCTGAGATAAGTAGCTAGATAATCATCTGAACTTCCTCTAGGACCTTACAGCATCTTTTATTTCTATTATTATTATTATTATTATTAGGCACATAAGAAGGTATTTATAAAAGTCTCAACTACAAATGAAAAATTTGTGTGTACACACAATTCTATTTATTATTTTTAAGAAACATAGAAGAAATAAGACTAAATCTATGTCTATAATGTCAGAAGAAAAAATAGTGAAAAATATCATGTACCATTTAAATGGTAGATCATGTAGTAATATACCTAGTGTAGACAAACTAATTATATATATACATAAAAAAACAAAATTTCAAGTCTTTGAGTGTGTGTGATATGCAAGATCACATCTGAAAGTATACAAAATTGTAGTGTAATTAGTTGCTTCAACATAAAAGTCTTCACCTGAAGATGGTACTTGAACAGGCAGGGTTGTTGGGATAAATTTGTAGAGTTCATTTTAAAATAAAAATCAGGAGTTTTTGTTCAAATCAGGGGGAGAAAGGTTTTTAAACACTTTTCCACAATTTCTTTTTTAAATCTTTATGGTAGCTTTTTAAAATAATTTATTTTTCTTTATTCACATTTAAATAAATAGTTCAACATAGATGTTTTTTTAAATGCATGTATTTATTTATTCAATGTTGCCCACCCTCTGGCATAAGCATACCTGCACTGCAGATGGAACGCCAACCCTCAGAGGCACCCAGCGCCTCAGACTGTAAGCCTGCCTGCCCGTCTGGCCTTGGTCTCCAGCTGGTGTGGAAGGTGGCAAAGAATCCATCCTGGTGAGATTTAAGCTTCAGGCACATGCTTCTTTCTCTCATTCACTTATAAAACACAAACTCAAAAATATAATTATCAAGAATTTCAAGTCAGTGATTCCAGAGCAACAGACTGAATGTAGGGCAGCATGTGACTGCCCTGGTTACATGCCCGGGAAGCCAGTCCTATTAACAGGCAACATCTAGAAAACATATTTTTGAAATTTATAAAACTTTAATGTAGTTTAATATTATTCTTTAGCCCTAAGATTGAATTTTCTCTTATAATTTAGAAGACTTTAATTTTCTATTTTAAGTTTTTAAAATTTTTAGAGGACTTTAATTTTCTATTTTAAGTTTTTAAAATTTTAATTTGAGAAGATTTTTTCTCTTTTACAATAAATATTTTATAATAAATGGGTATGATCACTTTATAGTGGAGCAACTTTACTAGGTTGAATCTAACTTTTCTCCCATGTATGTTTCTGGTTATAGTGGGCCACTGGAAAACTGCATGGGAGAGCTGGACAGCACATTTTGGAGCCCATAAACACTGGTGCTTATCTGCAGTTCACACCATTGGCACTAGGCAATGGCCAGCCTACAGCTGACTTAAAGCTTCAGCATTAGGCACAAGACCAAAGACATACAGAGATTGTTTAATCAGCCCTTAAATTATATAAGATCAAATCCTTATAACAAATTATATATATGATAATTATATATACCCATAAATGATTTCATCCATAAAAATCATATTTGTATACAATTATATACAATTTTGAATTATATATAATTAAACATATATAATTCAAAATTATATATAATTCAAAGTTATATATATATAATTATATATGTGTTACATACATATATAAAATTCTACTTCTCTGATAGAATCTTGATCAATATAAGAAGTTAGTAACAAAACAGAAAACCGTGATTTACAAGCAAGATAAACACATTTCCTAGGAAATACAGGTCTTTTTAAGTTAATGCTGAGATGATTATAAATAAAATCTTAAAAGTGTCTTTTCCTTATTGTTTAGAATTCCTTATTTCTCCAGTCTTTTAAACCAGAAGGTTCTAAGCATCCCATCTGTCGGCCTCCTCTAGCCCTACTCTTCAGTTCCCGCTCACAGGAACTCACTACATGTTAGCCGCACTCAGAATCCTTTCCTACAGAGACCCGCATCTCCTTGACTTGAAAACTTGATCTTCAGCCATCACAACAAATACTTTCACAGTAGCATTCTCAAGTGATATGATACATGGTACCTCCACTTCAACCTTTATGGATATGAAGAGTTTGAGTCTCTTCTAGTACACCTAATCTTCCAATCCAATATTTTGTTTCATTAATATAAAGAGCAAGGGAAGAAGGTTACAAGAAGGTCCCAGGATATAATGAAAAAAATAAGCTCATCTCAAGACAGTTGTGTTTTAACCATATGAATAGACTGACTAAGAGTAAAATGCCCTTTCTATATCTGCATAGGTATTTAAACTTTGTAGGACATTTCATCCTCTTTGTATACTTATTTTCAATTCCATCATAAATATAGATGGAATGATTGAGCATCATTTTATAACATCTCCAAGGAAAGAGCTTATAAATAAGTCTCCACTGAGAATTATTTTCCAAGAAATATAAAATGCTCAGTTTAATGTGTAGCAGGTAGGTAATCAATTTTAAATTTTATTTACTCCCTAAGTCATTTTCAGTCATCTTGGGTCTGCAACTCCCTCTAACATTTCGGTAAACTTCATGTTAACATGTAAAATGAAGTTGCCACTTGTCCTCTGAAAGTACCTCTGAAAATGGATGATGGCTATTAATAGAATAGTAGATTCATTTTCATTTTGTTTGTTTTTATTTCTTGCATTTCAAAAATGTCAGATTTACTTTCAAATTCCAAATTTACTTCCCAAGAAAGCTGCTTTGTGGTTTACAATGCCTTTCTCCAAACTGTCTGGTCCCTAAACCTTTCTTTGTGTGGAATCCAGAGGTCCCATACTCTTTAGAAGAGTCTAGAAATTTAGGGAGACATCCTTCTTTTACTCTTGATTAGCATATAAATTTAACATGCATATTTTAGTGGTATAAGTTCTCAATATCTGTATATAAAGAATACTTTCATTTTCTAGGTCTATCTCAATTTTCAGGAATTTCTGCCCTTGAGTTTACTAAGAGCAATTTGAATGTTGAGGGGCTAGTTTATTTGTATTCTGACATGGTCCACAAAGGTACTGATACAAAAGTAAGAAAAATGTATGTGATAAAAGCTAAGTAAGAATAAATGTCAGTGACCAAAAATACACAATCACTATAGAGGACCATTACAAGAGGAGGGAAAAGCACAAGCCTTCAAACAATAAAAATACTCATAATGCTACACTAAAATATAAAGTTTTACTTCTTGTAAGTGAAAGAACAAAGTAAAAACAAAGTATACTTGGCAATAATTCTAATTTTGCATATAGGTGCACATATATACATATATATATTATGAGTGAAACCAAAGCATTTAATAATCAATGCTCTTAAACTTCATACAGTATTAATTTAAGAAACTTAAGCAATAAATATGTTTTGCAAAAATAAATACAGAAGTTATTTCTAGCAGTTTCCATTAAAAAAATGTTTAGAACACAGCATCAAAACATATCTCATTGAAAACAAGTCTTCAAGAAACCAAAAGAAGGCTACAATTTCTATGCATAAAAACACAGTTTATTAACAACCATAATGTTTATCTACCAAATGACAGATGTATGGGCATGTTATTCATGGAATCGACAGGAAACAAAATCTTTCATAATCTGTAAATATAAGATCAAGGAGACTGCACTACGTGAAGCTGAACATTTATGACAGTTCCAACTGCATCCTGAATTCAAACTTGTTGCTAACATCCACCTTAAAGCAATTACAGCATAGCAACTAACATATAGAGGTCTCTGTCAGTTACTAAATGTATGACTAAACTAAAGCTGATTGGTAAGGCAAAAATCATAATAGAAGCAGTTTTGTAATGATGTATCCAAGATGTTTACAGCCTCAGATTCTTTGATTTCTAATTATGTTTAAAAACTGAAGTTTAAGTGTTTGCATATTAGAAAAATTTCATCTTAAATCCTTGAATAAGAGTTATAATCATCCTGGGGTAGACTCTCATCACTGTAATTAGATGCATCCTAAATACGTTTTCTTCTGAACATAAAACTTTAAATTTTTTCTAACTCTCAATTATTCTTCAAAACTTCAATTATAAATGTCTATGTAAAACATAATCTTTTTCTTAAACATCTTCTCTAATGTTTATGTGTGGGAGTATTTTCCACGCTACGCTAAGCCACACTTTTTGGTTAAGTACTCTCATTACATTTCTAGATCACTGAGCATTTATGATTCAATACATGGACTTTGTGCCCCTGCATTGAACACTAAGCAAGGCAGCACTTGCAAAATTAGTTTTCGCTCCATTAAAGTGAGTTCTATGGAAGGTGCTTTCCTGATCATTTGAATCTTGCTCATTCATTTGTTAATGATAATGCATGTTTCACACATGACATAAGGTTGCCTCCTCTGACATTGGGAAGTCAGAAAAAGGGTGAGAATAGAGTGATGTTTGGGAAGTACATAAAGGAACCCAGATTCATTCTCTGGTATTGTCTGCAAGAAAAACACATGCATACATTAACTCAGAAAGAGAAGACTTTGTTAAAAGCAATTTTAGTGATTTTTAGATTGCACTGTCACTTTTATCTCTTGGAAATTGTTCATTTCTTAATTTTATTACTTTTTTACATTTGTAATTTGATGATATATGAAGAGGAGAAAATGTATAAAGTGTATATATGTGTACATGTGTGTATATAGATATATTCATGATGATATAGAATATAATTTTGACTTTATATTCTCAACTTTTATGTAATATGTTTGGATAAAATAAGACTATTGCTCTTAAGTTATAATATTAACAAATAGATCAGTTGAGAAAAGTATAAAACTTTTATAACTGTGAAGGGATTTTGAAATAAATGGTCAGTTTCCTATTTTATTATTTATTCAATGTTTACTAAATAATCTTTTTAGTGATACATTTTAAGCACCTAGTAATATACTATTATATGGAAAATAAAATTTAAAAACAGTAGAGATATAGGCTTTATCTCTCAGAGAGCTTAAAATCTAGTAGCAAAGACAAGATTATCACACATAACAAGTATTGCAGTAATACGAGCAATTAACACTTAGTACTAGATAATGGACATAAAACCAAGATTTTCAAGGACTGGTATAGTCCAAGCTAGTCAGTCTTGGTTCAGAAGCTACACCAAGTCCTTTGTTCAGTGTTGACAGGCTGGTGGGTTTTCCAATTGTCAACTGAGAATAGTTTGAGGTTCAAGATCTCTCTTTTGTCCCACATACCAACTCTTCCAATTCCTACCCCCATTACAGATGATAAATGTTGACTCTATGAGTAATAAATTAAAATAAATGGTTTTCATCCACCAATTAATGGGAATTAATGGGAATTCCCAATAATGGGAATTAAACTGAGCCTTGAAAGAAGAGTAGAATGCAGGTGAGGAGGATGTTCTGGGCAGAGTGAATGATATAAAATGTATTATTCTGTCATTACATATATGATCATATATGTAGGAGACCATTCTGTGTGGCATGGGTCCAGATAGGACCCATGCCCACAGATAGGTTCTCCTCTGGGGAATCAGGCCTGCATTGTACCTAGGCCCCTTTGACACTTGCTTTTTGCTAAAACTCCCTCACCCTGAATTGAGGCAGCAAACATTTACTGCATATCTTCAAAGTAACTTCCTAAAATCTATGCTAAACCTTCCAAGGATGAATGTAACCAATTTAGCCACTTTTCCCTTTCCATTTGCAAATATCCTTCTGTGATATGATTAGTAGCATCCTCTCCTTTGTTTTCTGTAAAAGGTAACCATCTAAAGCGAACCTGTGCATAGTAAATTAGGACCATCATGTAATGTGCCCAGAAAGTGATAAAAGCTTGGTAAGGCAAGGGTCAGGGCACCCTCCTCTTGAGAGAGTGGCGGTGCCATCCCTTTTCCTACACAGGACTGAGTAGTCCGTGTGAATTTGTCTTATCTCATCCATAACGCTGCCTTCCATGAGCCAGGGTCTGCATCACATATCATATATATACATACACATACACACACACAGACACACATATCAGAATCTGCATTTGCAAGCCTTTGAGAAGAGACTGAGCTTAGACCTATTTGGGAAGAGCAAAAGATTCACATAAAATAGGGGAATAGGAGAAAACTTTGGAAAGATAGATTGGGGCAAGGTAGTGGAAGGCTATAAACATGAGACTACAGAGTTTGGTACCCATTAGAGATTTATTGTTGAAATGGGAGTATCAGGACAAATTGGAAAGGAAAAAGATTAGAAGTTACAAAACTATTTAAGAAGTCATTGCAGAAAATTCAAATAGTAGTTGGTAATAATGGAACTAGGTAGATAACTAAAGTAAAAATACAGCTGTGGAAATCATTGAAAGGAAAGACTAAATAAGAGATTTTTGGAAGATTTACTTACAGAAAGTTAAGGAGAAGAATGAAAAATATACTTCCTGAACTTTGAGACTGAATAGCTCGATGATGCTCACAATGACAGAAAGTGGAAAGTCAGTGGGAGGACTCGATATTCACACAGTCTGAGCAAACTGGAATTTGGTTCTGTTTCATTCAAAATTAAAAATTTTTAAACTATGAAAATGAAAATATCTAGCAGATAGTTAGAGAAGCAAACTGAAGATAAAGTAATTGCTAAGGCCCAAAGATGTAGATTTGTACCTCATACAGTAAGGTGTCCTCATAAATGAAGTCTTAAGACATAATGTCATTTGGAGAGCACAAAAAGAGAGGAATAGCATCCATGGACTGAATTAAGGAGTATGACCAAACTTAACTGGCACATAGAGGTTACTACATATTACATATAAGCAGTCCTTCAATTTTTCCTATTATCTGTTCCTGGAAAACTCTCATGAATATAATCTCCCATAATAATAACTGGAAATAGTATAACTGACCAAGAATTTAACATAAAAAGTATTAAGTGCAGAAACAAATCAAGTACATAATATACAATAAAAGCAATCATACAAAAACTGTAATCATTTTAATTATAAAAGGTTTTTAGTCATAAAATATTAGTTGGAATGTTATTAAAAACAGCATGATAAAACCCTGCTTTTGCAAATGAGAAAAGTGAACCCATGGGTAAATTTGTTTCCAAAGATAGCCTCACAACTCCATCCATCTCACATGCCCTTGTGCAATTTGCCACTCTTTCTATCGAAATGCACAGAGTACCCTGGCTGGTGTAGCTCAGTGAATTGAGCACGGGCTTGTGAACCAAGCAATCGCAGTTCAATTCCCAGTCAGGGCACATGCCTGGGTTGCAGACCAGTTCCCGGCTAAGGGATGCATGAGAGGCAACCATACATAGATATTTCCCTCCCTCTCTCTCTCTCCTTCCCTTCTCCTCTAAAGATAAATAAATAAAATGTAAAAGAAAAATTAAAAAAAAAAAAAAGAAATGCACAGAGTGCATTTTCCTTCCTCTTGATCTTTGCCCTGTGAAGTGGCTTGACCAAGACAATGTTGTAGAAGTACTATGGTGTGCTTTCCAAGCCTAGGCTTTAAGAAATCTTGAATCATTTATTTATGCTCTCAACTCAGCTGTCATGTCATAAGAAAGCTGGACCAGCCATGTGGAGGCAAACAGGACCTCTTGGGGACAGCCAGCACCAGCACCCAGCAACAAGAGTGAGAGCTTCATCAACATGCTCAGCTAAGATCCCAACTGACTCCACTTGTTCAAATGAGCCCAGAAAAGACCGGCAGGACAGTCACTGTGATGTACACAGGCTAACACAGTAGTGAGAGAAATAATCCAGGGTTGTTGTTTCAAATCCCCAAGTTTCAGGATGGTTTGCCATTGACATATTTGGTTATTGTTGGAGCCATTATTAAACCTGTTCCACCCACCTCTACTGAGCCACACTATCATATGAAATCCGTACTGCATTCTGCCTTCAGAGGGCCTGCAGTCACTATAGAACACACATTGTTTATTAAAATACAAGCTAACAACTTTATAAATTTGGCATATCCAAAACAAATATGCCAAGAATACTAAGCATAACATTTCTAATGATGCACATTTTCTTAAAATCTAGATAATTCTACATGTCTGTGTAGTCTATGGTCCCTGTCTCTTTAATAACTAATTGGGAAGTTAGAACTGATAACTTCCCTTACTGTTGATAATTTTTTCCTTAACAAAACTGTATTGTTTTAAAAAATAGCCTTCATTGTGTCTTAATATTTGTAGACATTATGAAAGACGTGAAACTGAGGGAAAAGAAAGTCTAGCGTTTCTAGTACCCTTTTCATATTTTATCTTATGTTCTTTTTAACCTCTTTTTTCATTTTTTTCTGTCCTCCCCTCTTCACCTCTTCCCATACACACTTCAAAGGGACAATAAGTCACAAAAGCATTGCTGTATGGATGTGTTCAGCAGCCAAGTACAGAAGACATCAAATTCCCAACCTTAGAAATGATAGAAGGGATATAAGTCTTACAGAAAACACTCAGGCCTGGATTCTGTCCAAACACCATCTAACAGTCTTCTCCCTGCTTCCCACTGCCTTCTGAAATGCTGCCGGAAAGGATTCTTCTACGGGAAGCGAGTAAAGTTGTCCAGAAATGAGGTTTTGATTAAAACATACTGCTAAACTAGGCACTAATCATACTTTGTCTCATGCATTGCAGTATTATAATAACTTTCTTCATTTAGAAAACTCAATGTACACCTAAACATGAAGATAACTAACTTTGTGACTGAACTCACCGTTGCTCATAACCTCAATTTTCCCTGTGAACATGTATGAAGAGTGAGTGGGAAAAGGAGAAAAGTGACAAATCCTTAGTATAACAAAGTGCTTTGTAAGATTTAAATTTTATTTTGATGGTAAGACACAACACAATGACACAGAGATGGACACAATGCAGAACTCAGTTATTCACAACTCCAAGGGAAAGGAGGATGCCACATAAGGCCACCGCCATTTGTAGCTGGAGCAGGGTAACAGCAGGCTGGGACTGTGGAAGGCAGCTGATAAGCAGGCTGGGGTTAGGTAGGTTAGGTAGGTTTGGTGGGCTTCCTGTGGATTGCTTAATTTGAGTATTTTACCAGCTCCGGGGTATGGAGTGTGGCCCTAGTCATATGGTATCTGGGCCTGGAGTGCTTAGGGTGGTGGTCGGGTGTGACTTAATCAGCCGTTCAAGAAGAGGAACGACTAGCATCCAGCTAGGGCCTCAGAACTAGGTCAATACAGCATTTTAAGGAAAAAATATACATATTAAGCAAAGTCACTACCAATTTTCCTAATTACATCTTCATGATGTAATTTAACCTCTGTAAAAGAAATGCTCTACTTTTCAGTCCCCCATTTCCCTGGACTGGCATGGGGGTAAATGAACCTCCCTGAATGGGACACTGGGGAGGAGGCTTCTGGCCTTCATGACCCTGCACGTACCTCCTGCAACTTGTCCTCTGCATGTTGGCCTCTATCACTGCTGTGCCGATATCTGGGACAATCCCTGGTCTATTTTTGTCATCTGCAAAGTCATTCATCTCAAGGCTCTGATGGTGCTACCTCTGAACCTTCCCCCGCCTAACCCATTAAACCTAGATGCTAGAGCACCTACAATGCAGCAGCTGTTAGGCGATGATTCTCAAGCTCAGCTTTACACCTGAAAATGAAACTCTGACCCCTACCCCAGACAATAAAATCAGAATCAATTTGTGGGATGGGGCCTGGGGGTTAATTGCACATACAGGATTGAAGCCATTGAACTTAGGTGGCTCTGACAGAAACAGCTGCTATCTATGCCCTTCCCTAGGGGACATAGGTGCAATTTCAGATTTTCCCTTTACCTTATTAGAATCAATAGGGATCGAGAGAGGATCAAGACAGAAGGAGGTGGCATATACACCTCCTCACCATCTCACCATTTAAGCTTCCATGCTATAATTTCTCCTCTTCTGTGTGTGTGTTAAAGGGAGCAGTGTCAAGAAGGAATTTTTGGAATTTTCCTGCCTGCCTCAGGGAGTACACACTTCCCATGGCCCATCTCACCTGTGTACCAGGGAGCCTGAAGCCCACCATCCACAAACTCTTCCCATTCAAGCAGAATAAAGTTTCTCATAAATAGCCCATCATTGTCTTACCTACCAAGACTGACACCCCAATAGGTTTTCAAGAAGCCTGGTGTCCCCACCCATCAAGGAACTCTTGGGATTGATTCCTCTGAAACCCCCTAATCATGTCCTTCAGTTATTGTTATTATAACCCATCAAGACTTCTCTCCTACACCATAGCATTTTTTTTTCAGACAACAAACTCAACACATAAACAGTTATCAAACCCTTCATACATGATGAGCTCTGGAGACACAGTGTAAAACGAAATGTACATAGGCTCTGTTAACTACACAGAAGGTATTCATCTCAACCCATAAAATCTGGTGTGTAAAAAAACTACTTCACTATTCTGTAATTCTGTTTCTCTGCATCTACATCTGCTTGCTCCAAGTATACAGCATGACTTTTCCTCTTCTTAAGAGGATCAGTTAGAGAACAAAACTTTTTAATTTTGATGAAGTCCAGTTTATTGATTTTCCCTCTTACAGTTCTGTGCTTTTGGTTTCAGGTCTAAATATTCTTTGCCTAGCCGTAGATCCTAAAGATTTTCTCCTATGCTTTTTTCTGAAAGTCTCACAGTTTTACATTTTAATCTCTGATGTATTAAATGTGGTTTTTTTTAAGTAAGATGTGTGACTTAAAGTTTGCTTATTTATTTGTAAACTGCTTATTCAGCAGAAGACTAATATCTAGCATATATAAAGGACTCTTAAAACTCAATAGTCTCAATAGTAAAAAAATCAAGCAATCCAATTAGAAAATGAGCAAAAAATACGAAGTTACATTGCACTGAAAATCATATACAGATAATAAGTAAGTACATAAACAGATACTTAAAATCACTAGCCACTAGAGAAACAGAAATTAAGACCAGAATAATAGCAATTTTTTAATTGACAAATAAAATGTAGGTAGTAGATGGAATATAATTTTTATATTAAAATTAATAATTTAAAATAAAACCATTATATTATCCAATATAATACCCACCATTGTTTACTTAAAATGTGAGAAATCTCTCTAACACTTGGAATTTTAGTATATTCCTTTTATCCATTTTAATTTATGTTTATTTTTATTTTAAAATAAAATTATATCATCCATATAATATAATTTGAATTTATACTTTTTATGTATATATACCCTGATGCCTGCAATACCGACCTATGGTTTCTCATTTGGTTAAAGGTGCTTTTACCCCTAAATGATCCCTATTAATATGCATAAGTATTTCTTAAATGACAATTGTATGAATCATTGAGTGCCATTAAATACATGGCTATGGATTTATTGATCACATTATACAGAACTTGAAGAGAAAACACTGGAAAGGTAATATTGTGAGGGAGATCCAGGGTAACTACAGAGGAAATGAAGGGGACATTCTGAGACTTCTAGAGGCCTGAAAAAGAAGGATTGATAGAAGGAAATCTAGATGACCTTGGATAAGGCAATGACTTTTTAGATACAGTATCAAAAGCATGAGCTGCAGAGTAGGGCAAAAGTGGGTTTACATTTGAGTATGTGAAACAGAGTTTATTCTTATATTATTATTTATTAATTATTGTATTATTTTCCATATGCACAACTGTAAACCTACTTTTGTCCCATAATGTATAAAAATAATTGATAAGCTGAACTTCATTGAATTTAAAATGTCTGGTCTGCAGAAGACATTGTTACAAGAATGGGAAGACAAGCCACTGACTGGGAGAAAATATTTTCAAAAGACACATCTGATAAAGAACTCATAATATATAAAGAACGCTTAAAAGTCAACAATAAGAAAACAAACAACCCAATTAAAAATTAGGCCAAAGTCTTTAAGAGACACCTCATTAAAAAATACACAAAGTACACAAATGGCAAGTAAGCATAAGAAAAGATGCTTCATATCATATGTCAAAATGCAGATTAAAACAGCGATAAGGTACCACTACATACCTTGTAGAGTAGCCTAAATCCAGAACATTAACAACACCAAATTCTGACAAGGTCATGGAGGAGAAACTCTTATTAATTGCTGGTGGGAATGCAAAACAGTACAGCCTCTATAAAGGAAATTTGGCAGTTTCTTACGCAACTAAACACACCCTTACCTTATGATCCAGGAAATCATGCTCCCAAAAGAGTATTTACCCAAGAGAGTTGAAAACTTTTGTCCACATAAAAAAGTCCACACATGGATTTTATAGCTTTATTCAGAATTGCCACAACTTGGAATCAACCAAGATGTCCTTCCATAGGCAAAAGGATAAATAAACTGTGCTACATACAGGCAATAGAATATTACTCAATGCTAAAAAGTAATGAGCTATCACATTATCAAAAGATGTGGAGATGTTTTAAATGGATAGTACTAAGTGAAAGCCAATCTGAAAAGGCTACGAATGGTTCCAACTGTATATTATGGAAGATAAAACTACTGAGACAGTAAAAAGACAATGATTGTCAGGGGTTGGAGATAGGTGATGAAAAGGAGACAAGAAGACCACAGAGGGTTTTTAGGGTAGTGAAAATACTCTGTGTGAGACCATAATGATGGAAACATGTCATTATTCATTTGTCAAAACCATACAGTGTCCAGCAGCAAGAGTGAACCACAAAAGAAACCATGGACTTTGGATGATGGGTCATTGCAGGTTCACTGATCATAACAAATGAACATCTCTGTGCAGGATGTTGATTAAGGATACATATAAGGGGGAATGGAGCGTATGCGGAATCTCTGTGCCCTCACCTTAATTATGTTGTTCATCTTTAACTGCTATAAGTAATAGTACTAATTTCAAAAAAGAGGAAGAAAGATTGAAAGGGAGAAAAGGTGAGCTGAATGAAGAAGTCAACTGGGAAGGCAAATATAACCACTTAGTTGTTCTGTGACTTTGTGTCTTACCATCTGGGTTCATTTGTTTCCTGTGCAAGTCTAGATTGCATGCTGAATGGACAAGGACCTTTAGATATATATTTTTATACATATTTCTTGTTTATTTAACATTTTATTTTTTATTTTTAGAGAGAAAGGAAGGGAGGGAGAAAAAGAGGGGGAGAAACATTGATGTGAGAGAGAATCATCAATTGGTTGCCTCTTGTATGTGCCCTGACTGGGGACCAATCCCACAAACCAAGCCTGTGCCCTGACCAGGAATCAAACCAGTGACCTTTCACTTTGCAGGGCAATGCCCAACTCACTGTGTCACACCAGTCAGAGCTATATATTTCTTTATAATAAAGAGTTTTAGTCTTTATCTTCATTCATATATATCACTTCCATTATTATTCACTAATAGTCTTTTTTGTGTCATTCTTCATGCTAAGTACATTTCCCCTTTTAATATCATTTTCTAATACAACATAAATTTTTAAAATTCCAGGACAACAAAATATGTGGCATGCAGATAGATAGATAGATAGATAGATAGATAGATAGATAGATAGATAGATCGATCTCCATCCTGGAGAGTAATGCATGCTAATGAAACCAAAGAGGCAGAGGAGGCTGGAGGAAAATAAGTGTTATTAATACTGGATGCTTGTGATAAAACAGGCTGAGGTATGCCAGGAAAATTTAAGTCCCACTAATTATCAAGAGCTTAGACCAAATGATTCAGAGTGTTGGCTTATTTTTAAAACATAGAGTTCAATGATTTTGAAATAGATATGTTTGGCATCTAATGATTCATTCAGTATTTTGTTGAATAAACATTAATTTGTTTCTTGATTCAATGAAAGAAAATAACATCTGAAATTAATTTGGTGTTCAGTAAAATTGTACTATTTGTTTGGTTTTATTGAATAGTTTACCTCCATGTCAGCCTTTCTAACCTAATCATAGAAGTGGTATCCTTATAAATTATCAGGAAAGAAGGTATCTTAAAAATAGCTGTATAGATTAAGAGGAAGACTACATCACTGTAAAACATTCTGAAAAATCTACTTCCATGAAAGGGGTAATGATTTTTTTAGAGATCACAGAGAAATATTTAGGGGACTTTGAAGTTCAGAGTGAAGTATGATAGGAAGCAAGACTGGATAGAGTAAGATGAGTCTTACTTCCTGGACATATCTATTAAGTAATAATATAAACTTTTCAGATGCACTGCAACCTGGGTGTTGGAAGGGAGCCAAAGGTTTCCCATGCTTCATCCTGCCTCATAACCCTTGCAAAGCTGGGATCAAATGAGTCCGTATCCCATCGCTGCTTTCTCTCTAATCATGCCACTGCTAATTCAATTACAGCACCAGATAGCTTCCTAGAAATATACATATTTCATAACGTCATACTGCTAAAACTATGCTAATAGAATTGGTACTTTTAACCAACAGATATATACAAGTATTTACCACCTACTATAAAGAAAGGCAAAAGAATTATTTGTATATGATTGCCCTAGCCCCTGCCTTCAAGAAGCTTATAACTGGAAGAGAATAGGAACTATAGACAAATAATAATACACTGTAAATTTTTCAATAAAGGACATATATTATACATACACATGTATAGACATCATACATATATTTATGTAAAATGGGATTTCAGAAAGAAAGGAAAATTACATTCTCCCAATAACCTCTAAGTGAATGAATTAATTAGTGCCTCTAGATCTCATTTTAGTTTAATCATTAAAGTAAATGATAAACTATCTTTATCTCACAGGATTTATTTTATTGGGAAATAAACCAAAACCACCAGAGTCCCCAATAGCCAGTAGTACAATTCATAGGGTTGGTTATTATGATGGCCCTCAACAAAAATTATCTTCTGATAAGTATTTCAGGCTATCAATTATAGATGAAGTGACTATGGATTGGTGGGACCGAAGCAGGTTCCACAATCAGAGCCACCTCTGAGAACTAGATTTCTGGGCAAATCTTTTTGCTACTCACCTTGAGAGGACATTATCCCAGCTCATCAGGTAGTAAATGTATGGAGCATGCAGTTCTGAGATATCAGGTGTCAATTCTAGGTTCTGCATAAGATTACCATTCTTATGGCCTAAGGAATACTTCCTATATGAACTATCTTTGAAGTCACATTAAGTGTTACAGACTACTTATAATATTCCATGACAGAATATCTGATACCTTACTTTCTTGTGCCTAGCTAATTTGGTGTACTTGGGTAAATAGGAGTGTTATGACTCTCTACACACCCAACATGTTGTTATAAGTGATATTTGAAAAAAAGTATTGTAGATAGATGTAACCAAAGCTAATGACCTTGGTCAGTAAGTCTGTGAAATAAATCCTTTCACTCTCTAAAATTGTCACACTTGAGATCATAAATTATATGGTCACACAAACTATAAGAGATTCACCTTATTAATCCAAAAAAGTCACCTTGTATTTGTGTGTTCTAGTGCTTAATCCTATGCTGATAGCACGCTCTACTGAACTGTTTGCTTCCTAAAGGTGTATCTAGGTTCATTGATTCCTTCTTTCTTTATCATACTGAAAAACAAAATGAAAGAATCCTAATTTATTGGTAAGTTTTCTTTAGGAGTTGTTTTATTAATGTATTGAGGTATAAGAAAGTGTCACTATAGATTATCCCCCAGTGAATTGAGATGTGTCCCATAGAGGATTCAGATCTTTCAAATGTGTAATTTCAAAAGATATATATTCATCAAACATTAATAAGCACCTATTATATTCCAAACCCAATACTAACCATTAACAATTGAAAAATAAATGATAACTACTGCATGCACAGTGCTTTCTGTATGCTGAGCACTTTACTAAGCCCTTTACATATATTAAGATCATTTAGTCTTCATCACAAATTTATAAAAATAGGTATCAGAATAGCTTCACCTTCCACAGGAAAAACTAAGATGCAGAGGATTTTGTTAAGTCATCCAAAGTTGAAAATCTGGTGAATAAGAAACTTGGGATTCAAACCCAGGAAGCCTGGCTTGAGCCAGTAACATATGACATAGTCCCTACCCTAGACATGGTTGATGGACTGATTATAATAAAGATGGAACTGCTTGAAAATAGCTTCTGATAATTTTCACATCGATTGAAGCATGTAGTTTCTTCTTACCTGTGGTTTTGGATTCCTCTATGCTGGCAAGTATGACAATGGGACCAGATGCACGGATTGATTTTAGTTGGTGGGGTTCGGGCGGCACACATCACAGGAGGAGTGGTGCTAAGGACCCTGAAATACAAATGTCTTATAGCTTTTAGCTAAGAGGTCTTCAGGAAAACAACAAACAAACAAACAAGAATTAAAATATTGACCTGTCTAGGTTATGTTGCAGAAAGAAAATTTCTTTAGAGGTTCTTAAAAACCTGTAGGATTTTCCTGATGTTCAAATAGATGGTTCTATGCAGTATTATCATCATAATTTTAAAACTTGGGTAACAACTATTAACTGAAAAGGGAAATTACACAATTAAGTGAAAGTAAAATTGTTGATGTGAATAAAGCAATGTGGCCCTTTAGAAGTCATTAAATTGTAAATCAATTAACTAAAGATGGTTCTCTGGGCATATTTTGTTTGAACAGTTTTTCCAGACCATTAAAATAGAAGGAAAAGAAGAAACTTAAAACATTAAAATTTCAAAGAGGAACGGAAATTGATTGATTTGGACAACAGTTTTCTGCCTTTGAACTTCTCCATACTACAGTTAGAATTGTTCCATTATACTGGTTAGAGTAAATATTCTCATCTATCAAGACCCAATAATAACACAAATGCATGGCTATAGTTTAAGTTTCCAGATGTTGAGATATTACATGGAGTAGTATTTGCCAAGAAGTAAATATTTACTTGTTCACTAAGTTGCCATTCATTTTTACCTTAGATTTCACTAATATACTATTCTTTTTTGTTGTTGTTCAAGTACAGTATTCTTTTTAGATTTTGATAACAGGATTCACACTGTAGGTAGTACACATAGGTCACAGGGAGCTATCTACTAAAAACTTGGATATGATACCCTCTCTGAAAGTAAGTTGAAAGGTTAACACACCATGGGGGCAAGAAGTTTTCTCAATAAACAGAAAGCTTCTAGTTCTTCAAGCTTTGACATTACTACAAATGAATATTTGCAATTGTTATTTTAAAAATATAATTGCTTTCTTAAAGTAAATCCTATAAGTGAAGAAACTCTTTCATCTCCCAAGCTACCTGAAATGCTGAATGAACAGTTGTATGTATAGGAAAATGGGATACAGCTCACATCCTCTGCATGACACAGGAAGGAGAATTTAGAGTATGAAGGCCCATATGGAAGGAAAGGGGTGAAAAACAAAAAGAAGAAGAAGAAAAAAAGTGGGGCACCTGAGGTCAGCCATGTCCAAAGAGAAAGAACCAGAAGACAAACCACAGTAATCACAGGACTGAATGTATTGGTTTGGCCAAAAAGTTTGTTTAGTTTTTTTCCATACAATCTCTAGTAATGCTTAATTGCTTTAAATTCATGTGAAACAATTTTGTTAGATTGTACTGTGACAGCTGTCATATCAGCACGCATTTTAAAAAACACAAAATTGGTGAATTTTTGTACAGCCATTTTAATATTGAAGATGGAAGAAAATAGGTAACATTCTTGGTGTATCATGCTTTGTTATTTCAAGAAAGGTGAAAATGCAACTGAAACCCCCCCAAAAAAAGATTGGTGCAGTGTATGGAGAAGGTACTGTGACTGACTGAATACATCAAAAGTGTTTTGCAAAGTTTCTTGGTATTATTGACATTTTGGCCAAATAATTCTTTGCTGTGCGATGGTCTTATGCATTGGAAGATGTTTATCAGCACCTCTGGCCTCTACACACTGGAAACTAATAGCAGAAGATAGCCAACATACTCAAAATATCCAAATCAATATAGTTATTGGTGAATATGAAAAATATGTTATGTATTTTATGGAAAAAAATGAAATGGACTTTTTGGCCAACCCAATAATTCTGGGAGACAAGGCTGCCTAATAGAGATTTATTTGAGGAGTTTGCTTTGTGACCTGTAGCAAACATCCCAGCATGAGGACTCCTATAGACCCCCCCCTATTCTTCAGCAGGACTTCCAGTACCATAATCATTGTGGTTCTCTGTTAGTAAAAATGTGTGTATGCATGTTAAATTATAAAGGACCGATCATCACAGCTGAATAAATGCATGAAGGTAAAGAAAACACTTGGGAAGAAGCAGGAGTACCCCAGCAAAAGAATCGAAAAAGAATAATATCCTCTGAAAATACACAGAAATCTCAGGGAAGGCTATGGGTTCCCACAAGCTGCAGAAGTAGGAGTTTACAAAGCAGTGTTACCTATATCTCAGTGGGACAGGGAGGACATAGCTGACAGCTCAGGTACTTCATCATGTTTAAATATATATATACATTTTTTAATTAGGAGAGAGGTTTGAGCAGCAATAAAAGTGTAGGAACAGGAAACACAAAGAGGAAAATGTAGATAGTGCTCAGCCAAACACTGCAGGGGAGAGAGTATCTTGCTAAGACCAACCAACTCAGTTCTTGATGCCCTTGGTGCATCAAGAAAATGAGCTGGGGCTTGGTGCCCCAGCAGAGTCCACCTGTTGTGGCTGGAGACGAGAACAAATGCACAGAGACAGATGCACTAAATGGCTATAAATGGGTGTTCTTAAATAAATCCTTTTACTAAACTCTTTTCTGTTTTGGTTAACACGTTAACTATGGAATAACTTGGTTATTCCATGGTAAGTAATATGCTGATTATAATTTGCCTTTGTCACTGCGACACTGGTAATTATACTACTTAGTAAAAATTAGTAAAGCAACTTTTTTTATAAATTATTTCTGCACATTTAGCTAAAGGGAATCGGTGAAAATGGATACATTCTCAAGGCTGAAAGTTCAAATTTACTGACATGCCAATGAAGGCCAGAACCTAGACCACAGTAAATAGACCTCTTTGCATACAAAGTGTATAACCTCTTAGAAAAAGCCAAGTTAGATTCTCCTAATGATAGCCAATGTTTCTCAACAAGAATTTTTATTTGAAAAAATATATATATTTTAATTATATTTTATTGATTATGCTATTACAGTTGTCCCATCCCCCCTTCATTCCCCTCCACCCTTAACACCCCCTCCCACCCACATTCCCCCCTTCTGTTCATATCCATGTTTCATAAGTTCTTTACTTCTACTTTTCCCACACTATTATTGCCCTCCCCATCTATTTTCTACCCATGGTCAATGCTACTTATTCTCAATACCTTTTCTCCCTCTCTTCTTCTCCCACTCCCCTGTTGCAAACCCTCCATGTGATCTCCATTTCTGTGTTCCTGCTCCTGATCTAGATTTTTGCTTAGTTTGCTTTTGTTTTAGGTGTGGTTGTTAATATTTGTGAGTTTGCAAATTTGAACAAATAATAAAGGAGAACTTCCCCAATCTGGCAAAATTTGCTGTCTTCTTACTGTCCTATTTTTTATCTTCTTTTTCTTAGATAAGTCCCTTTAACATTTCATATAATAGGGGCTTGGTAATGATGAACTCCTTTAACTTGACCTTATCTGAGAAGTGCTTTATCTTCCCTTCCATTCTAAATAACAGCTTTGCTGGATAGAGCAATCTTGGATGCAGGACCTTGACTTTCATGACTTGGAATACTTCTTTCCAGCCTCTTCTTGCCTCGAAGGTCTCATTTGAGAAATCAGCTGACAGTCTGATGGGAACTCCTTTGTAGGTGACTCTGCCTTTATCCCTTGCTGCTTCTAGAATTCTCTCCTTCATTTTAATCTTGCCTAATGTAATTATGATGTGCCTTGGTGTGTTTCTCCTTGGGTCCAACTTCTTTGGGACTCTCTGAGCTTCCTGGACTTCCTGGAAGTCTATTTCCTTTGCCAGATTGGGGAAGTTCTCCCTTATTATTTGTTCAGATAAGTTTTCCACTTGTTGCTCTTCCTCTTCCCCTTCTGGTACCCCTATAATTTGGATGTTGGGATGTTTAAAGATGTCCTGGAGGTTCCTAAGCCTCTCCTCATTTTTTTTTAATTCTTGTTTCTTCCTTGTTTTCCGTTTGGTTGTTTCTTTCTTCCTTCTGGTCCACTCCACTGATTTGAGTCCCAGTTTTCCTCTCATCACTATTGGTTCTCTGTGCATTTTTCTTCATTTCACTTATTGTAGCCTCCATTTGTTCCTCTAATTTGCAAACAAAATCAACCAATTCTGTGAGCTTCCTAATCACCAAAGCTTTGAACTGTGCTTCTGATAGGCTGGCTACCAGTGCTATGAGCGCTACATCTGATAGATTGACCACCTCCTAGTCGCTCAGATGAATTTGCTCTGGGGCCCGGTCTGTTCTCCCTTTTGAGCCATCCTTGGTTTGGGTTTTTTTTTGTTTGTTTGTTTTTGTCTGGTTGTGGCTACTACATAGTGAGGGGTGGAGCCTTAGGTGTTCAGGAGGGCGGGGCAGCCCAGTTGCTGGGTTGTGATGCTGGATGTGTGGGCCAGTTTGAGAGGGAACAATGGCGCCTGCTCCGAGTTCTTTCCCCTATCAAATTGGGCCCTTCTGGTGCTGATTTCCATGTGGGTGGACCTGCGCATGCTCCAGTACCCAGTCGTTGGTCTCTCCAATGAACCCTCCTGTGAGGCTGGGACAACCCCCGGGCACCTCAGCCCCCACAAGTATTTTCAATGGGTGCTTTTAGGCTTCACTTCCCGGTGCTGGGGCCCGGCATTGCACAGTCTGTCTTGCTGCTCGTTTTTGCCTGGTCTATCTGTGTGCAAATATGTGCCCATGGTCCGCTACCCTGTGCGCTCCACTTGTCCTCCTCGCATTTGGCAATGCTGCCCCCTGTGCACCTGGAGTGATTGTGTACCTGTGACCACCACCAGCTTATCCCACCGCGATCTTCATTTTCTTCAAAGTTAAATTAAGAATTGCTATTTGATCAGAGTATTTAATTCTTAGTAAGCCACATTTTTCCATGCTGCACCTTATACTTAAACATGAATTACAGTTTGTGACAAAATAGTTGTTGGTGGTATCTTGACCTCTTATTTAAGTCAGGTAGACTTTATACACTGATGAACTCTTACAGAATGCTGTGGAAAAACAGGATGACAATAATTGCTGCTTTGGAAAGTGAATGATATCACCAGAGGGTACACAGACTAGCAGAGCAGAATGAATCCACATGATGAAAATCATGATGAGACCCAAGGGCAGGTGCATTAAGAATGAGAAAATAAGAGATATTAATAGTTATAATTAATGTCTAGAGTTTATGATTCCAGAGAAAATACAATTAGAAATGAAGGAACCATCCAGAGTGAATCTGTTATTTCAACCAAGGTGGAGGTAGGTTGAGAACATTATGAAGAGGGACGAATCAAGGAGAAGGAATAATCTTTCCCAGAAATCTAATCCCACCTGCAGGCTCAGGGTGTGAATAGTGCTGCAGAACATGGAAGGGACAAGGTGGTCAGGAACCCTGGCTCTGAAACAGGGTTTGTTTGCATTTTAGCCAAGAGAATTCAGGTAATTCTACTCATCTATTAAAGTTAGATATATTAATCACCTCCCCGGATTGTTAAAGGATTAATAACAAAAAATATGCCAAGCAAGTAGCACCATGCCTGGCACAGGATAGATGGTCAATATGTAATAGGCAGTATTGTTTATCAGAAATCTTAACCTTTATTAAAGGGCTATTATGTCTGTACTTCAGAATTTTTCCATTAAGAAAGGAAGTAAAAGAGAGCATTCTATAAACAGTGTGAGATATAAGGGGGTAGATTTAACTAACAGTGTTAGGACATTCTGTCCTAGAGGACAGAATGTATTAGGTTAAGAATATTCCAGAAAGAGATGCCTCTTGGAGGTTTTATTTTGATTACTGGACAAAGGTAACTGAGATGAGTCATAGCAGGACCAACAAGCTGAGAACCTGGATATAGTCTTCTCTTTCTATCTTAAAGAATGCCTGGAGTAAAGGCTGCCCTGTCAGGTCTCAGATCTCTCCCAACCTCTGTGTGATGCTCGCCTTCTGAGCATCCCTCGAGTTGTTCAGGTTGACGGATGTTCTTTGTACACTCTGCACATCATCATATCTGTGATCACCCACTGTGTTAGGCAGGGTCATCTGAGAAGCAGAGCCCAATGAGAAAGGATTGAACAAGCAAAGATTTTCTTAAGAAAAATGCTGGGGTGTAGGGGGTGCTGTGGAAAGGGGAGGTAAGCAGGAGACAGAGAAAGCTGGGAGAAAGGTTGAATGGAAGCTTCCCAGATGGGCATGGCATCTAGGAAAGCTTTGACAAAGCCCTTGGGATGTCCTTTATCGGGGGCTGACCAACAAAAAAGTTGCTATTCTCCCAGGAGAGGATCTGCCATCTTGTTCTCTCTGCACTTGGTCATTGGCAAGGAGCCTCTGTGGTGGGCCTGGCCTCAGCCTGGGTAACGGCCTTCAAAGCTCAGTGGCAGGGGCCATTCTGGTGGTCTGCAAGATGCACTCTCCAGGCCTCCATTCCAATGAAACAATATTGATTCTCCATGTCAATCCTCAGTAGAGAACTCAAGTCTGAGCTCTGGATTAATTTAACTGCCTACTTCAAAATTTTCCTAGAATACCCACGATTCTCCAGCTCAACAAGTCCCAGGCTAGAATCACCAACCCTCCCGGCCTTCTTTTTTAACACTCCAACCTCAATCTGTTTTTTGTGTCCCTTATGTTTGAGAGCACCAAGATCTGTGCAATTAACCCAAACCTGAGTAAAACCAAAGTCTAAAGTTCTCAAGACATTTCCCATTTTATCCCAATTAATTTCTTTCAGTGTCCTCTGCTAGATTAAATCTGTCCCTCTTCATCATCATTACCTTAGTTTATTGCAGGACCCTAGTAGCTTTGACCTGTTTCTTGATTTGCATACTTGCCTCCAGAAATGTCTCCTAGCCAGTACATTTTTCACACTGTCTCTATTGTGTCTCCAGTAAAATCATGATCTTATCAGGTTACTCCTTGCCTAAAGCCTTCGGTCAGATCGCTCACCCCTGTGGAAAGGGCTACCACTGGCAAGCTCTCTCTTACAGCCTTATCCTCTGTAAATCTCTCCCAGCCTCCCTGGGCTCTGGCAATGTGAAAATTGCCAGACTTAAGCTCACTCAGAAAACATTTTATATGCTTCTGGGGTTTTTTAGTTAGTTAGTTAGTTTGTTTGTTTATTTATTTGATGTATTTTTTTCATTACCATTTATTCCTCCATATCCTCTCTCACCTCCACCCACCCCCTATAATCACCACACTGTTGTCTGACTCATGTTTTTTTTTCTTTTTTGCTTGATTCCCTCCATGCCGCAATGCCCTTTTGCAGCTGTCATCTGCTCTCCATCTATGAGTCTGTCTCTGTTTTGCTTGTTAGTTCAGTTTGTTCATTAGATTCCACATAGGAGTGAAATCATATGGTATTTGTCTTTCTCTGACTGGCTTATTTGCTTCTGTTTCTTTTTTTAAACCATTCCTACCGAGTGTAGTGCCCTTTGCCTACTGTCTGCCTGGCTAGTTCTTATTATTTTCTCATAATCAAAATAAAATTATGTACCTCAAATAAAACTGAAGAATCTGAGATAATTAGGAACATACAATTTAGTTAATAATGGTCAAAACAGGTAAAAACAAGAAAAAAGAGAATGATTTTAAGGTCAGTAGAATGGGAGCAAATACTTTTTGTTTGTTTAAAGATCCTGTGCAAAGGTAAAGCAGTGAATTTGGTCTAATCGTTTTAAAACAGAAAGGAACATTTTGGGGGGTAGTTTGACATAATATATGATAAGTTATATCAGTACTATGTTTTAAAATGATTCTTATATTTAAAAGATACACACAATATATATGGGTGATATGATAAGACTGGGATTTGCATCAAAATAACCTAGTAAAAGAATGAAAGTAGTTATAGATAAGGAATTAAATGAATTGAAAATTGTTTAAAATAAGGGATAAGCACATGGGGATAGACTATCCTCTGTTTTATATGTGTCAAACATTTTTTCACAACATAAAGCTTTTTTATGGACTCCTGGAAGCAGTATTAATACCATGGCAGAGAAATAAGAGAGAAAGTAGTGCTTAGTGCTTGGTATAAAGAAAATGACATGTATCCCAGGTAGAGAAATGGTAAGATATAAACATAAGGCTTACAAGGCAGAATTAATAGCTAGAAGACACATCTATGGGAAGGTTTAAAAAAATGAAAGTTGATGAAAGTCTTTATATATTTTTATAATAAGTAAGCACTGAACAGAACAAAATGAAAACAACTCAAACCCCTGTGTTTGCATGTGCATGCATGCAAACCCCAAGTGCATGCATGTACATGGCTGTGTGAGTGTAAACGTGGGAAGAGGTGTGAAGAACCAATTATGTCAATAAAGGAAAATTTAAAAAATGCAAACCATGGTTTTGCAGACATGCAGAACAGTTCCTGACTGCAGAAGAAGAAAGATGCCCGGATCAACCAGGTTGCAGCCTGAGGGTGTGTGCCCCACCTTAGAAGAATCCCACAGCCTCATCTCACAGGGCACACCACTGTGAAAATACCATAATTCCTAGAACAGAATGTTTCCTTCTAAAAGGCTTGCATATGTTAATTTCCAAAATTAGCAGCTGGGTTGCTCCTTTAGTGCTCGAATATTGTTAAGATTTTTGGAGCATTTTTACAGTGCACATAATTGAAAGTGATATTTTCTGACTGATCTTCACTGAGACTCTAGAGAGACTGACAAATATACCATCTCTACCCATCCCCCAGACCCCTGCCCCAGCTCTCCCTGCCATGGAGAATGCAACAATATTAAAGGAACCATTCTTTACCTCTGATTATTGATTTCATCTAATTTTCATACTGTCACTCATGATAGATACAGTTAATTTTGCTGTTCTGTATGTATATTGGATATTGTCATTTATACCATTAATCACACACATAATTGTCATTAAGAACAGAAATGCCTTTTCTTAGACATTTCATTCTAAAATATAATTATCCAGACATCCTGCTGTTAATGGCATTGAATCCTAATTACTTCAAAATCAAGCCATTATTTACAAACTTAGCTCCTGCACCACACGTGTTTACAATGAGTCAATGGAACAATATTACAAAATTTATTATCTATAGTAGGGCTCACTTTCTAGAACTTGATATAACTTCTCAGCTCCTCAAGATTTTTTTGCCCAATCTAATTAACATATCATAAATTTCACCAGGTCTTATTTAATCTAAAGAATAATGGTAAAAATTGTCCTTCACTGAAAACTGACATTCAGAACTGCTTGGCAAACTCCACAGTTAATGACAAATGCCCTCATAACACAAACTGGGCCACTAGTAAAATGGCATCTTCCATTATGATCATTTTTCTGGATATAATGAAAGATAAATTATGTCAGAGAGGTGTACCAACAGATTATTTCTCAAATAATGTGTGATCTAATCATAGGAATCATAACTTAATCATTGTGTATTACATTACCATGGTGCTTTACACTTTTCAGAGTACTTCACATTCATTATTATATTTGAACTTAAATATTTTAGTTATGTGGTATTGACATATTAAAAATTCTTTCACATGACCAAAACCAGCAACATGTCTACACATTTCTTATCAATTGCCAATGAACTTTGTACTTTCAAATGTCTGTTTCTTTTTGCCTATTCTCTCCATATTTTTTGAAGATTCAGAAGAAAATATGGCATGTGGATTGCTCAAAAACAAAATATATTTTTAAAATAATTATTTATCCACCTGACTTGTTTTCCTCTCTCTGTTATCATTTATCTGTATCTGCATTTATGCCAACTCAGGGCACTTTTACCCCCAAGTAGGTATGCATTTTTTTCTTTTCAAATTATTCAATCATAAATTTAAACTTTGTGTTGATTTTAAAGAGCACTTTTTGAGTAAATATTTTAAATAATTTTTGTACCTTCTTGTTTTCTCTGTTGTCAAATCCAACACACACACAAATGAAATCTTTCTATTTGTGACAACATAATCAATATTCAGGGCATGATGCTAAGTGAAATAAGTCAAACTGAGAAAGACAAATACCATGTGATCTCACTTATATGTAAAATCTAAACAAAGTGAACAAAAAGAAACCAAGCTCATAGATACAGAGTAAAGATTGGTGGTGGGGTTGTGGGACTGGCTGAAATGGGAAAAGGGGGTCCAAAGGTACAAACTTTCATGAGTACGTAATATAGAGCAGGTAACTATAGTAATAATATTGTTTTGCATATTTGAACATTGCTAAGACAGTTGGTCTTAAAAGTCCTTATCACAAGAAAAAAATGAAAATACATAGGAGGACATATATTAACCAGACTTAACTGCAGCGATCATTTCACAATATATACAAGTATTGAATCATTGTTATACACCTGAAACCAATGTAATCTTGTATGCCAATGGTACCTCAACAGAAAGAAAAGAGCATTAGAACTAAAGCTAATCTGACTAAGTGACTGCAAAAAAAAAAAAAAACAGTAAGAACAGTACTTTACCTGAGTAGCCGTATCTTGTGAAGTAAGAATTAGGACACATTTCTGAGAAGGAAGCTGAGGGGATGCCAAAGAGACTAATGTTGGTAATGTTAGAACTGGTTTACAGGGAGGAGAAAAAAGGCAGAATAGCTAAAAGAAATGAGTCGAGTGGTCCTCAGGTTCCCCACTCCCATATTTAACGGTGTAGCTCACCCCGGCTCCCCACACTCCTGTTCTAGCAAGTCAGAGAGCTGAGTAAATATCAGCTTGGTCACACTATGTGATAAATATTTCAAGCCAGATGCACTTGTTAAGAATTTATTTAATATACATTAAGATGTCTAAAAATTAATCATTTTTCCATTTTTTATACTTGGTAGCCATGACATAGATATTATTAAATTCATTTTTTATTGCCCTCTGCTAATACCTCATCACTGAGGCAATAGTGTTTATAGGCCTGAGACACATGGACACATTAGATTTTGTGAAGCTGAGCACATTAGATTTTATGATTTAAGGCCTTTAGACTTACATAGTCTATATGTTTAAGACATAGAGCATGGCCTTTAATAAAGCTATCTAAAGATAAACTCATAAAGAGTTTTATTTTTTATTGAAAATAAGGAAATATGAGAAAATGTAATAGAAAAGAAAAATACAAAATTAAAATACAGTTTGATCCTAACTATATTTTATAATATGTCCAGATGGAAAAATATATAGTAATATAGATTTTCCCCTTATGAATATAAATTTTGCCCTGAGAATTAAAATATTTAGGAAGCTTTTTCAGGCTATCCAAGCCACCACTACTGCAAATGAAACATCAATTTCTGTTAAGGACTTCACTTCTCCCAGCCCTCTTTCTCCATACATACACACTGACACCCACAAACAAGTGCACCCACATGTTCTGTGACTCACTGGATGGCTGGAATTATTGATGGGAGAGTCTTCAGACATGTAAATTGTTAGAGGCAAAAAATGTGACAGAGAATAATTGCACAGTGGCTAATGCTGGGTATTGAAATATGAGTAAATTTTCCATATAACCATTATTGTTCATGTTTTCTAAAATAAACATACTTTAGAATCATAACAAATATTTATGTTATTTTAAAACCTACTTTAAGCAGAGCACTTTTGTTTTAAAATGAGCTGTCAGAATCGATCTGCTGTCAATTTCTCCCATTTTTAAAAATCTTGCTAATGTTGAAATGCAAAAGAACTAACATTTTTAACATTCTACATTGATCATACACAACGTTCCTCTTCCTCTTGGCAGTCATGAAAGCTGACCACTAAGTCAACCATGACATTTAATAGGGCATGAACACACTTATCACCAAGGAGAAAATAGACTCTGCTAATGGAAAATGTGGTAGTAGTAGTACTAATAGTAGTAGTAGTAATACTTACCAAGTGTTAACTCTTTGTCAAGCACTGTTCTAATTGATATATATATGTGCATAGAATCCTCGCACCACTATGGGGGAGATACTCCTTTTCTCTGCAGTGAGGAAACAAACAGAGGCACAGAGAGACTAAGTGACTTTTTGAAGTTCATTTAAAATTTTAAAAATACAGATTCCCAGGGTAATTTCAGGCTATTTAATGAGCATTTTCAGTTTGAAGTTAGAATTTTATTTCACTTAAAAATAAAATCTACATATGTTCTACATGAATTGATAACTTTTCTTTTTAGATAACTAATTAAGAGATAAACAGCAGGAGAAGATCTCACAACAGAGGAGAGAAAGGAGGAAAGAGGAGAAAAAGTGGCAGACTTCTTTGAAACAGAACTCATTTTATATGTGCCTTCCTGCCTATATAGATTAGTTGCTTTTAGAGGGCAATAACTTCATCTTTGATAAGCACTCAGGGACACATATTAAAGTGTTTAGTACATTTATCTGTGTATATTCATTTTCCACAATTCAACTGCGGTTTGTTCCCTTGACTAAAAGATAACCTCATCCATCCCATCAACCAGCCTTAAAAATAGAAGAATCTAAGACCTCACAAATGTATTCATTAAACCTAACAGGATTCATGGTTTCTAAAAAGGATAATTTATTTGAATTTTTAAATAAAAGTACACTTCAAATTATTTTTCTAAGACCACAAATAAATCTTGGAAATTGAGTTTCTTCTGTGTAAGTAATATGACAGTTCTGTGTATTCTAGCATCTAAATGAAGTAATTTAAATTGGTTTGATTATACCTAGTTTTACAGATTGACATTTAAATCTATGTATCTTACTATAAGTGCTTTTCATTAAAACCCCACTGCTATTGCTTTGTAAAAGAAGGCAGTGCAGGATCACCTGTGGAATTGCCTGCATAGTCAGCATCCCTTCCCTGTCCCCCAATCCATCTTCAGAGCTGTTCTGTGAGCAGCCATGCATTACAATGAGTGTCCTCTCACCTGGCTGCAATTGCTTTGATCTAAGCAAGACCAACGTATCCCTTCTTAAATTTTTAAACATAGAAGCAAGAAAAAACACAATCTGTTTCTATTGTGTAGGGCTGACATATAAACTTTCAGGAAATATAGTAGTCATATTTTTTCACAAGAAAGCCAGTCTTTGGCAAGAAGCAGCATAGACGGAAACAAAGAGAAGCAGCACAGTCCAGAGATAAATGTGTGTCTTCAATCTCCAAGCCCTGGTTCTATTACTTCCAAAGGTCTAGATGCATTTCCAACCTTCCCGTACATTAATCGATCAACTTTTATCCTAGATTGTCTGAGATATCAGCATCCTTACAATAATCACATTCACTCAAACTAGTTTAAACTGGGTGTATGTGACCTGCAGGCTGAACACTCCTACTTGACCCATTAAAAAAAAATGTTGTCCTACCTAAAATAGTATGAGAATTTGTTCTGGTAGATTTCCATCCTAATGTTTTGCACATTTTCCATTGTGTGTTAGAGAAGACAGTATTTGAACCTGTTTCCCAGAGTGTGGTGCTATTTCTTTCATAATGGCTGCAGTATCAGTTTGTGTGGGTTTAATTTCTTGCTAGCATGCAAAGAGCCATTAGGAGGCCCTCCGAAGATGAATGCCTACCACATAAATGTGACACTGAGGCTGTTTTAAAGTATTGCCATTTAGCACTCTTTTTAATGACTCTTGTTTCACTTATTTATTGATTACACCAGCTGCAGCTTTAAAGTCTGGGTCCCTGGCTTCTTCATCTCCACACATCTCAGTCAATTTCTGTTTACAGCACCATTTCATGGTTGATCTTATGTGGCATTTTTGGCAAAAGCTTTTAATTAAAAAACATTTTTATGATCTTAGAATTTGAAATTAGAAAGATTGAATTGTAATATTTTTATTATGTAACATTTTCTTTTATGATGTCCTAATTTAACAGTCTAATGTTCTGGTTCAAGCTAAATTTCACTTAAAACCTCTTGTAAGTACAAATGCAGAAGTAATTTGATGTTTCTGAAAGAAATAATCTTGACAGATAAGCATTTCAAAAATTCAAAAAGAATACATTATCTCATACAGCCTGGAAAATATTCAAGTGTGAAGTTATCTTATTAAAAATTAAATAATAAACTTGTTTTTAGCACACACTTCATTGTTAAAAACCTTAAAATAAAATCATCCCTTTAGATTTTCATGCATTTTACGAATTTTAAATATTTTACAGTCTATTTGATATTTGTATTATAATTTCTTAATTTTAATATTTAATAACCCATGTTATTTCTACAATAACCTGAATCATTTGGTACATTCTTTTCTAAATGAAGAGATTAATTAAGCCATGATGCAGCACACAACTGAAGAGATATCACAAAGAGGAGGGGAACTGAAATCAACAGTAGGATTGAAGTTTGCTATGTAACGGTGTTCTTTTTTAAGTGTCAGTTTCTGACAAGCAAGTTTCTGGCCAATGGGAAAGGTCCATACTCAGCAGAAGACCTCCTACTTCACCAATGGAATTGAGGCTACACGCCATGAATTCCTTCATGTTTCCAGATCTAGCCCCATAAACACAAACAGTGATATTACTGCCTACATCCTGTTTATCTCAGAATGTAGAATATCACATTTATCATGTAATACCTGCCTCCAGTCCTTCCACATGATTTCATTTCTTCCTATCTTTTCAGATACCGCACCTTTCAAGTTAACTGAGCTCCATAGGATTGTCCTTTTCCCATTATTGTCATAGTTTCCTATTTC
Source organism: Anoura caudifer (assembly GCA_004027475.1). Classification (NCBI taxonomy): domain Eukaryota; kingdom Metazoa; phylum Chordata; class Mammalia; order Chiroptera; family Phyllostomidae; genus Anoura; species Anoura caudifer. The sequence goes on along the minus strand of PVKU01007085.1, from coordinate 59,109 downwards.
TCTCCCTTAGGATTTTTGTCATTCAGTCTCTTCACTCTGTGCCCTTCCTGGGTAATCTCATTTACATTCCTGGTTTTAATTATCATCTCCATGATAGCAAGTCTGCACACTCTATCTCCAGGCCGTTTCCAACAAACTCGGAATCCCTATTCTACCTGCTTCCTGCCATGCTTTTCATCTCATTTTCCTACACATATCACAGCCTGGGCAGGCCCCAAATCCAATGTGTTTTTTTGTTTTCTTGCCAAAGCACTATCCCCATATGATTTTCTAGTCTTACTCGATATCACTACTACAATTCAATGTCAAAAATAAAATCTGAAATTCAGTTTTAACTGTTTACTTTATTCTCAACATCCAATCAATCCCATAAATTGCCTTATTTAAACTCAAATAGGTCTTAATCATTCTATTCCTTTTGTTCTAGTGTATCTCTTTTCCATTTCATATTGTAGTAGCCTCTTAATTATTTTCCCTATCTCATATTACACCAATAAAATATATCATCAGAATGATATCAGATGCCATTTTCTTAATTATAACCTTTAATGGACCCCCATTGCCTATTTGTAAAATCTAAATTTTATTGTAATGTACAAGTCTCAAGTCTCTTTGTTACCCAGCCTTTTCTTGCCAAAGTGTCATTTTAATACTCTCTGCATCATACATTATACTAAAGCAATACAGAATTACTTGAAATTTTCTGACACACTCAGTATTTTTCCATCACCATCTCCAGTTGGTTGCGTGTCACTCTGTCGGGCAATCAGAATATCTGACATCCACAAAGCCATTTTGTCCTCTGTCAGCTCCAGTTTGGGTACACTGCATTTGCTATGTGCCTTCCAGACACCTTGGAGACCTGCATTATTGTGCTTATCACCTTGTACACATAATAGATATTATCTATTACATGTGCCCGTATTCTCCAAGCGAATATACTCTCTAAAGGGTAAGAATCTTCCCATTCTTCTTTCTATATTTAATTCACCCATCTATCTCTGTACCTGGCACAAAATATATCTGACTTGAAGTTCAGACTCCAGTATGAAAGTTGAATTTCTTTCCTGATGGAGTGGAGTGTAATGTGAGGAAATGAATGCTGCTGTGGACTCAGAACAACTTACAATCAGATGGAAACATTAAGTCAAGGAGAAGTAAGTGGGAAGCTGCTATTTTCCAAGCCTATGGGAGAGAAGCAAGAGTCCTTTCAATATAATGAAAAAGATTTAATATTTACTCCTAAATTTGGAGAGAACCACAAGCAACAACTAATCCAAAATTAATTCAAGGAAGCAACACCTCTGCATTGGCTGGAACGGCATAAAAGCTTTGTAGTCACTGAAGTTTAGCAAGATTCTGAGCAAGAGCTAGGAAGACTGGAATCTATCAGAAACTTCTGTCTTATCCAAACTTAGCTAAAGGTTTTCACTGATTTGATAACTGATAATCAGCACATACTGTTTGCTAGGTTGTGTAAATGATTTATGTTTATTTAACTAAATAAGAATTGGTATATAATCTAATTCTACAGTGTGCAAAGTCATCCTGAATGTTTTTTTTCCTCGAAATTCAATGGACCCATGTCCCTAACAAAGTGTTACTAAAGCTTATTTTCTCCCAAATGGAAACTATGTCAGGCCCCTGAGCCTGTTCCTTATTCTTGGGTTTCTTCGGGTCTAGAGTATACAATTTCACACAGGGATACTGAAATTAATCTGATATATTTTTTTCTTTCCTCCTTAGTTTCAGCTACTTGTTAAAATTCTTTCAGTAAAGAATTTTGACACTGGAAGGTTGTAGAATTTCAGAGGGAGAGGGCGAGAGAGAGAAAAAGAGAGAGAAAGGATATCTAAATGGCCGTTGCACATCATTAGTCCCATGTACTGAATCTAGGCACAAGCAGCTACGTTATGGCTACATTATGGCTTTATTTTGTTTGTTTGTTTGTTTCTTCACTTTCTTGTTTGTTTGGGGCCTCAAATTTTTAATGCATTTATACTGCATGTACAATTTTCAATTTGTCTGCATTTCTCAGAACATGCCGTTATCTTACCTGTTATTTTAGTCATGAAACAACCTGCATTACTTCTCAAATCATTTGTACTTAGGATTTCTAGTACAAGCTCATTCTTTGTTTCTCTTTAAGGAAACTGAGGTCACAAAATTAACTCAAGTCGCCTGATCTCACACATCTGGTCAACAGTGCACTCAGCCCGGTGTTATAGTTTTCCAGGCCTCATCAGTCCCACACAGTGTTTAACACGATGTGCTGTCTCTGGGCTCTTGGTCTCACGGTTTTATGAGATGGGAAACAGTTGAACATGGTAAGGGGAGTAGGTGATGTGAAAACAAAAGAAAGCTAAGAGAGAAGTGCACATTTTTGAAATAATTTGAATGTATGTGCCTGGGTATGTGGGGGTGGATGGAGTAAATTTCTCTGTGAAAGTAAGAATATGATGTGTGTAATATCTGGAAAGCATTTTTAAGATTATGCCAATAAACAACATGACTTGAAAGAGACTGATCAAGAACTACACTCAATGAAGGTGCTACAGGCTGTGGGTCAAGTGATGAAATTTGGATCATATAAGACAATCTGCAAACACTGACAATTTATCATCTAAGGCATATAATAAAAATAATGATAGGAGTAAAGAGAATGAAAACAGAAAGAAACAAAGGGAGATCATCAATTTAACTACAGTGGAGCTGCCATATTTGAAGGAGAGAAATATATGGCTTTTTCTGGGCTTCAAAAATTATGGCTTTTGGCCAAGTCTCAGCTGTAATGGTATCCTCAGCTGATTTTGTTGTTGTTGTTGTTTTGATTACGGATCTGTTTGAAAACTTGCTACATTGGCACTTTGTTATATTTTGCCCTGCCTTCAACAAAAGAAATACATTCAGTTCTCACATTTAGATACCTTTTCATGCAGATTTGTGATGCATTGTTTCTTGCCTCTGGAGGATTCCATGACATTAAAACACTGCTCTGCTCAGAAAGTGCTTGGCAAGAGCAGTCAAAACCAAACTGAGACTCTGAAGCTCACTTTAGTTACCGCACTTGAAGTGGAGTCCTATTTTCAGCACACCCTTGAAATACCTTTTACAGTGAGTGAGTGCCAGTGTAGAAACGCCAGGGATGATGTACACCAATGTCACTGCAGTTATCCACAAAGGATACAACGCTGGGTGTGAATAATAATGGCAGAGTGAGCAAGCACAGATTGCCAAGTTTTAATTGTTCTTATGGCCTACCTGCAAGGCACAGGAAAGAAGGCTGGTGTGATTCCTGGGCTAACAACAAGGAGAGAGTTCAATTCCTTTACCATATTTTTCTTTCTATAGCCTATCATCTTGATCCAAATCACTTGGGATACAGCTTTGTACACGAAAGCCAACAGTTCTAGAATCATTATGATAAGATTTTTTTTTCAATAAAAACAACCTTTGGCAGTTTACCCTTGTTAATTTATTGTAAAAAGAATGCAGTTTTAGGACACTGCTTGACTATTCTGGCCAAGATTATGTGTAGTGAGCACTGAAGTTACCCAGACTGCACAAGTATCCTGTATCTGCCTCCCACCTTCTTTGAATGTGTGTTTATGTGTTGCTCTGCGGGCGGGTAAGGACTTTATTTCAGTTCTATCTATTTCAATATTATTTCGATTCTCTGCTAGCTTTATTATCTGTAGAGATGTGATATTTTTTACCTATATATCTGATGCTTATGATAATGCATAAGAAATACAGTATTTGGCTTACACAAAGTACTCAGGAAAAAGGTAACTAGCACTAATTGTGATCATAAAGCATTTTGCCTCAACACAATGAGGCAGCGCTCTTCGATCCTTATTTAAGGCTGATCATCACAGTTATCCATGAAATGATTTTTATACTTTATCTTAGCCAAAAAAGCCAATAAACAATGTAATAATTTTTTAAATGGAGAATTTTATGCCCTTACCTCTACATTTAAAGTTAGAAAGTCTGGAATAAGGCCAAGGAATCTGAATTTTAACAGTTTTCCTGGTTTTATTTTTCTTTTTTCCCCTTTTCCCCTTAAAAGTTCTTATTTTTCTTTTTTAATTACATTGTATTGATTATGCTACTACAGTTGTCCTAATTTTTCCCTTGTGCCCCCTCCCATTCAGCACCCCCCACTCCTTCAGGCAATCCTCACGCCATTGTTCATGTCCATGAGTCATATGTATAAGGTCTTTGGCTTCTCCACTTCCAAAACTCTACATCCCCATGGCTGTTCTGTAACTACAGAACATTTAGAAGAAGATTTACAGAAGATTTAGATTCTAGGATTGGGCCTACTTTCCAAATTCTCCACCAATGTAATTCCAGGTTATCATGGAGTACCCACATAATGGAACATTACATAGCTATTCAAAATTGTGCTAAAATCTGTGAGGATACTATAATAGCAAATTAAATATAACATGTCACTATTTTACTAAATAACAATCTTAAAAATTACTAATAGTTCTGGAGTGGTAACATGATAATTTTATATTCTTAATACTCCCTTGTATTTTTAAGTGTTTAATAATAATAATGTATTACTTTTGTGTTCCAAAACTTTTTTAAGTTAATTTTTGTTTTCTTTCACTGGGCATTTTAACTCATTCAGGAGTTTTCTTGCTTCGCTGCCAGACTTGTATTTGAAATATCAACACACTGGATGGACTGCAGAAATCCCCTGATATGGTTTCTTGCTCCCCATAATTCACACAGACTAGAGCTTTGTAGGATTCATTTCACTCTTTGTGGTAACCTGGAAGTGAAACCACATATTGTAACTGATCCTGATCAATCTGTAACTGTTCTCTGTAGTAATTCTGAGGGAGTAATGATGTGGGACACCAATTCAGGGCTTAAAATTCCAGGAGCAAATTCCTGAAATGGAGGGTCCTGGCATATATTAGCCATAAAGGTCAAGCAATGGGAAAAAACACGGAGTTTACAAAGGTTATAACACTATTATTTAGAAAATAGTCCTATAGAATAAACAAAAGAATATGTCAAATCCCCTGCCCACCCCCCCTTAAAAAAAAGAATCAATAGGAAAAGAAATTGTTTTACTATGAGTAACTTTAAATGCTGGAGGTTCAGGTTTTTGAAAATCTTTACATTATTGCAAAAGGATGTTGACATGGCTGATGCTTAAAGGTAAGCTTTCTACTGAAAAGAGGATAAGAGAGCATGTGAATAAATCCGTATTGAAAATCAATTGGGCTGAACTGGGAATAAGCTCTACATCCTTTTTAAATGCTCAGTCCAGTGTGTGCTATTTCTGGATAAAAAGCTTTTTACCAGTCACTGTAGAGATGTTTCTGTGTGGATGACCTAATAGGGTCATGCAGGAGAACATGTGATTGTTTGTTGTTGGTTTTTTTTTTATTTTTTTATTAACTGTGTCCTATTTCTTTGCTTAAAGTTGGTCAGAAATAAACTTGACTGTTATTTAGGTGGGTGGAATGGTGGAATGAATGGATCTATATGATGTGATAGAGCTTTTGTGAAAGAAAAAGATTAGAAATAATATACAGTACTAAAACCAGTGTTTTTAAATTAAAAATGGAAATTAGATTTTAATTCATATTTACAGATTTATACCTTTTTATATTCTAAGTATTTAAATTCATAATTTCATGGTGTCATTTTATTTACATTTTCACCTAATTAAGAAAACAGTGCACTCACAACCATATTTACAATACTCTTCAGAAATGACAATTTTTCATTTTTATATTACAGATTATTAAATCATGCATATCCCTTACTGGAGGCTTTGTTTTTATTTCTCTTATGCACATTTTTGGCGATCTTAGATGGTGAGCAGTCTAGAGCCTGCTATGACCCAGCCTTGCCAGATTCTCCTAAACATCAGTGTGGCAAATGGCGAAGGCAACTAATTGTGACACATCTCTCAGAGGGTGCCGTTTGAAACTTAGCACGAGTCTCCATGTAACTAAAAACATTGTTCTCCTCCCTAATTAAAAAAAATATATATATTTAGATCATTCATATGTGTAAGGAAATTCTTACATTGAAATATATGTATGTTTCTCTGGAGTAAAATGCATTAATACATATTCATCTACTTAACAATCATTTTTGAGCATTTATGGTCGGTCAACCACAGTGTGGCTTTTCCCTTCTATAGAGAGATGTAACAAAAGATGCCACAGATAAAAAAGTGAGACTACATATGCTAGATGGTCAATTTTCCAAGAAGGTAGAACTACCTTTTCAAAGGCAAGTATGTGAAGAAGAGCCTGGAAGATCAGAGAACAGTGACTCGCCCAGTGTGGACCAACAGGGGATAGGTGTAAAGGGACGCAAGGTAATGAAGAATGAATAGCAGGAAGTCAGACAAAAAAAACAGTCATGGAGATCATTGAAAATTATAAGATAATCAATCCTAAAAGTTCTCTCACAGGAAAAAATTATAAACTGGTGATAGATGTTAACTGGCCTTATTTTGGTGATCATTTCTTAATATATATAAATATTGAATTATTATATTGTACACTTGAAACTAATATGATGTTATATGCCAATTATACCTCAATGAAATAAGTAATTAACTAATAAATGTAGTGTATTCTGCTTAAATATCTTTAAAAGAAAGTAAGTGGGCCTAATTTTGAGATTAACTCATTAACACAGACTAACTTGACAGATTTTCTAGCTGCCACCACTCAAATCCTGAGTCTTGATAAAATGACTCAATAAGAACATGAGAAATGCCACCCTGAGTATTATGTATAATCTGTATAGAGAATGCTAATTCTCTAAAAGGGCATCGATGGAGTTATGAGGGAGATGTGTGTTAGCCTTTTGGTATCAATCTCAGAGCTCAAGAATCCACATTTTCTTTTCCTTAAAATCTCACCAAGGTTAGGTCATCAAGAGTTATTTAAACCCATTTTTAAATTATTGATGAGATCTTCTCAAACTTTCTCATAGTAAAATTAAGTTACATGGCTTACTACCTGAATCACAAAGTAATTCTCCATTTCATTTATTCTAAATTAACAGTCAGGTATCAAAAAGTATCTCCTAATTCTAGTATTCTAAAAGTCAATCTCCAATTACACTCATTATTTTATAGCTATTGATCATAACTCCCTTCCAAATTCATCCTCTTACTATGAAAATACTAAGGGTAGCCTCAAGTAACTATCCACTGTGTATGGATAGCATTAACTTGCAACTGGTTAGCAGGACTTAAATAACCCTATGCTTACCTCTGGGAATAGCCAAGATAAAGATAAGATATGCTAAGTACCATATTTTGCTGTGTACAACCTGGACTTTTTTGGCCAAATTTTTGAGGGAAAAATAAAGATTCACATTATACATAGGTAGTACTAATTCCATGTCTATATAAATGTTTTCAATTCTTTTATTTATGATTATGCATTAAAAGTGTAACTCTAGAAAGCAATAATGATATATGTATGCAAAATAATACTCTGGAATAAAATGATCAGTTTTATTTCTAAATATAAATAAATAAAAATTGGCTTCCAGCCAAGATGGAGGTGCAGTTAGACACATTCTGCCTCCTCACACAACCAGAAGAAGAACAACAAATTTTAAAACAAAAAAACATCCAGAACTGCTAGAAAATTGAACTGTATGGAAGTCCAACAACCAAGGAGTTAAAGAAGAAACATTCATACAAATCAGTAGGAGGGATGGAGACGGGCAGCTGGGCTGAGAGGACTCCAGGCAAGGTAGTGGCTGGAGGAGCTGGCAGGGCGGTGAATTGTGGACTGGGTGGTCCCACATTTGCATGCAGATAAACCTGGAGGAAAAACTGGGGAGTAAAAAGACTATGCAACCCAGTGTTCCAGCTCAGGGAAATAAGGCCTCAAACCTCTGATTGAAAACACCTGTGGGTGCTAAGGTGCCAGTGGGACAAACTCCCAGCCTCACAGGAGAGTTCCTTGGAGAGACTCACGAAGTCCTAGCACGTACACAAACCCACTCACCTGGGAATCAGCACCGGAAATGCCCACTTTGCTTGTGGGAAGCAAGGGAAGTGACTGAAAAGTGGCAGAGAGCAGAGCAAGTGCCATTGTTCCCTTTAGGACCCCTCCTCCACATACAGCATTACAACACAGCGACATGTGTTGCCCCACCCTGGTGATCACCTGAGGCCCCATCCCTTGCTATATAACAGGCATGCCAAGACAAAAGAAAAGGCCCAAATGAAAGAAGAGATCAAAGCTCCAGAAAAAATACAACTAACCAACAAAGAGATAGCCAACCTATCAGATGCACAGTTCAAAACATTGCTAATCAGTATGCTCACAGAATTGATTGAATATGGTTGTAAATTAGAGGAACAAATGAAGGCTACAATAAAGTGAAATGAAGGAAAATGCACAGGGAACCAATAGAGATGGGAGGAAAACTGGGACTAAAATCAATGATGTGGACCAGAAGGAAGAAAGAAACATTCAACCAGAACAGAATGAAGAAACAGGAATTCAAAAAAATGAGGAGAGGCTTAGGAAGCTCCAGGACATCTTTAAACATTCCAACACCCAAATTATAGGGGTACCAGAAGGGGAAGAGGAAGACCAAGAAATAGAAAACTTATTTGAACAAATAATGAAGAAGAATTTCCCCAATCTGGCAAAGGAAATAGACTCCCAGGAAGTCCAGGAAGCTCAGAGAGTCCCAAAGAAGTTGGACTCAAGGAGGAACACACCAAGGAACATCATAATTACATTACCCAAGATTAAAGATATGGAGACAATCTCAAAAGCAGTAAGAGAAAAGGAGACAGTTACCTACAAAGGAGTGCCTATAAGACTCAGCTGATTTCTCAAAAGAAACCTTGCAGGCAAGAAGGGGATGGAAAGAAGTATTTGAAATATGAAAGGCAAGGACCTACATCCAAGATTACTCTATCCAGCAAAGGTTTCATTTAGAATGGAAGGGCAGATAAAGTGCTTCCCAGATAAGGTCAAGTTAATGGAGTTCATCATCAGCAAGCCCTTGTTATATGAAATGTTAAAGGGACTTATCTAAGAAAAAGAAGATAAAAAACACGTATAATAAAATGACAGCAAACTCACAGCTATTAACAACAAATCTAAAAGAAAAAAACAAACCAAGCAAACAATAGAACAGGAACAGAATCACAGAAATGGAGATCACAAGGAGGGTTATCAGCAGGGATTAGGAGGGGGATAGAGGGGGAAAAGGTATAGAGAATAAGTAGAATAAATGGTAGGTAGAAAATAGGGGGAGGTTAAGAATAGTATAGGAAATGTAGAAGCCAAAGAACTTATATGTATGACCCATGGACATGAACTAAAAGGGGGAAATATGGGTGGGAGGGGGTGTGCAGGGAAGTGGGAAATAAAGGGGGGAAATAGGACAACTGTAATCAATAATCAATAAAATGTATTTTAGATAATTAAATAAACAAATAGAAATTGAATTAAAAAATTAAAATAAAAGATTTTTTCCTGGAAGTTTGAGCCAAAAATTTGTGTGTACATTATACACAGGAGTAAATTACTCCCTTGGTAGTGTTCTATACCAGTTTATCTGAAATGTTTAGTGTATATAGCTTGACATTTTGTACCTGGTTTTATCAGTTATTCAATCTAGTTTTAGCTGCATCTTTAGCAGAATTAAAAACAACAACAAAAAAACCCCACCTAATTTAGTAAACCAATGTGTGAGATCTCCTGAAAATAAGATAAAATACCTCTCCTGTATCGTGGATGGTTCATAATTGAAAGACAAACCATGTCCATCTTGCCTGAGAGGTCACCAGGCAGTGCCCCTAGAAGTCTCGGACCCCTCAGTAACTACCTGTGCTTTGTTTTTCCTGCCATACCACATGCCTTATCTTTATTAAAGCCTATGTGAGCATGCCTTATTTAGTCATGTGAGACCTGTCAACTACACAAACTTTCATCCGCTCATTACATTTACTCATACTATTCCAGTCTAACCAAGGTGTCAAACTTTCTCATACTTTTTCAACCAAATAATTTGTACACAGCAAAGAAACTCAAAATTCTAAGGCCTATCTTGAATGTTTCCTTGATACCTTGTTTTTATCTTTAAAGATAAAATGATGTTTTTTTTTTTTCCCAAAATATCACAAGATAGATATTCCGAGAAACTCTTATGTGTTTCTAATATGAACAAGAACCCTGCCTGGTCCTGTTACGCCTCTTTTAGATCTGAGTAGGGTAATCAGTCATCCCGATTTGTCCAGGAATGGGAATATTCCTGGGGCACAGGCCTTTCAGCGTTGGAACAGAGAAAGTTGTGGACAAACTGATGTTAACTGGTCATGCTAGAACTTAGAACTTACATGACTACATCTTAAATGGTGAGCTTTTCCCCATGCTTTCCCTCCCCCCCCCAAAAAAAAAGATTTATTGTAATAAAAGCTCATTTTTTTACTCCACTGAAAAGAAAGTTGCTTATAATGACCACTGTTCAATTTGACCGTGATCAGGTTTTTAAGGTTTGCTTCTAGAAATCAGAGAGAGTTCCAAAGTTATGAAGGAGCATCAGAGCAGAAGTCAGTAAACTACCACGGACATAGATTTAATTTCCTTGAATCTACTGTAAAATTCACTGTTTTAACTTGGAAAAGCCATTCCCCTCTCTAAGCTCATTTTATTTATTCAACAAATGTTTATTAATCTCTTACTGCATTCTAACACTGTGCCAGCTGCTGCACGGAAGCGGGGATGAGCAATAAGCCAGGTAGTCACAGCCCCTTCCTTCCTGGGTTTCGATTCCAGAGGACAAAAGACCTTTAAATCCCACTCAGCTTTCAAGTTCCATGGCTACACTTAAGCATTCCATTATTTAGCATCCTGCTCTCGCCCTTTGTTAATTAGCCTTTTCTTTTTTATAGCCTCAAACTCTCATAAATATAGAACCACAATGTCAAGTAAAAGCCTTTGTCATTTCTGAAATAACTGATTAAAAGAAAAATATGTTCCAGCTTTCCCTTTTTCAAAATAAATAATTTATCTGTGAGCATAGAAATATTTTAATGTTTTTGACATTTGGGTTTGATGATCATTTTTAGGTGGTCATTGTGGAAGGAGTACAGCTGAAAATGCTTAGTCAGTGCTGAAAATATTATACATATTTAATAAGATAAGGAAGTTCATATACCAATATAATTTTTCTGGAAGTTGGGGTTTAAGTGTATGTATTCTCTAATATAAACTCAAATATTTGAACCTAATTGTCTTACCTTGCAAATCAGAAATTATTCTATTCTTTCTAAACCAAGTTCAGAAAGCCATAGCAACCTTTGTATGCTCACTGTTAACCTTATTTAGTCAGCTCATTTTAGGGAAACAATATTGAGTTTGTGACCTAACCTTTAAAGCACTGCAATCCACGGGAAACCTAACAACTATCCGAATTCAATGAAAACTGATAAAAGATCTGCCTGAATTTCCTAGGATGGGCTGGAATTTGATATGAAAACAATGTAACTTAATACCAAGCAGAGCAATGATACACCTGTGTTCAAGTCTTCTGAATTATTGTATCTAGAACTGCAACTTTTCAGCTATTTATGTACTTCTGTGTCTCTAAATAACATCTATTATGCAGCAAAAATAGAAATTGGTTCTGGCTTTGCCTATTCAAGAAACAAATCTTGTCTTCCCTATGGTAATATGATGCAGAATGGGAAAACAAATATGCTGATTGAACTTTTTTTCACGCAATTGTGAATTTGTGTATCTTTCCCTATCAGCATAACCTTTCCCTTTTGTGCTATATTTCTCTGTGCCTAAGATTATAATTTGCATGTTCCCTTATTGGGTAGCTGAATGTGCGGGTGACCAAATGCCAGCTATGAATATGTTAACTAAAGAGGACCATAGTTACTCATGCAAAAACATCATTCCAGAGTGTCAAACTAGAGTCTCAGGACAATAAATAACCAAGTAGTATCTGTACGGTTTTGTATTCATCTTTTATATATATATGAACATAATTTTTAAAATGCATAAACAGTTTTTCTGCAAGCATCAGAGTTTTAATGTTCTCTTGCAGTGATATGACAAACTAATGCTCAGGTTGTCTAAACTCAAGACTGAAAGTTTTGTTAAGGTATCCAAATTTAAACAAGTCCAAGAGCCTAGGAGTAAAACAATAAAATATATCTTCCTTTTTATTCATTTAACTAAAACGTAAGCTATCGCTGATGAATTTGTTGGAATAAATTTCAGAAATGTATGCAATTTTTTTCATTTAACCTGCTTTAATTGTTTCAAATACTTTACAGCCTGGCAGGGTTCTGTATTTCTGGAAAAAATCCAGCCTTTTAACCAAAAAAACAAAAAACAAAAAAACAACAACCTGAAGGGGATAAAGGTGCAAGGATACATCAACACTAACATGAATATGGAGTCAGAATATTAAAATTCATGAAGTCTTGTCAACTGAACTGATGCAAACTCCATTTGCCCGAAATACATGATGACATTGCAAACCAGCAAAGATGAAAACAGCTCACAAATACTTTTTCTGATACTATTTCATTCCTCTGAATACCAAGTAAGCTGCCTTTCTCCAGGTAGAAGCCACATGCAGATTCACCCCTCTGTAAAGCTAGGCCAGAGCTGGTTTTCCATCTCTCTGTTCCCACTATTGCTTCCTTCTCAACATACTCGCTGCATATGGAACAGAAGAATTCTCTGAACCATAAGCTCAGTTTCTCAGACAAGCAATGTCCTCTCTTGTCACTTGACTTGAATTAAAACCAAGCATGCCCCATGGGAACATTTGTATTCAAACCAAGTAAAACACTCCTTTAAAATATCAGCTTGGGGACTATTCCGAAGAGCTCTGACTGGTTGTTGTAACAAGGAAGGCAGCCTTGATGCAATCTGGGAATGAACTTGAAGATACACAGCCAGCTCGAAGAACTCTGACAAGTCTTTAAATAAAGATCTGATAAAACACGTCTACGATTGTTAGTACTTTAAACTGGAAAGTTTCTGATTTTATAAATTAAATAGGATAAGTCAATTTCTTCTAATTTGTAAATTAAGCAGGCCAAGTAAATGCTTTGAAATCTCGGGCTCTGTCACATTTTCTCAGAGTCATCCATCATCACGAATCTTTTTAGTAAAGTCCTTGCAAACTGTGATCTATTCTTAAATACAGTTTGAAAAGAGTCTTGAAAAATTCCTTGCAATCAAAGACCATATCTTCTGTGGATTATGTGAAAGTTTAGTTCTTCATTGGCACAATTCAAATTTACTTATAATCTCAAGAATAATGTGCAAATTCAAAAGGGACTTTGGGGAGGTCAAAAGTCCAAAGACCTGCCTTCAGGCCATCTGGGTGCTAAGCTTTCTCTGAACCTGAAAATTTATGCTATTTAAGAGAGCTCTAAAAAAGAAAATACTGTGTTTTTCAATCTACTCCTTTATATAAATCATCTTACTTAGCAATTTTTCTACTTTAACATCTACATGTTATGGTTTAAACATGCATTCTCTAGAATAGAGTAGTGTCCAAGAGAACATTCTGTGAAGGTAGTATGTTCCATATCTGGGTATCATTACCTATACATGGCTATTGGACACTTGAAATGTGGCTAATGCAAGTGAGAAACTGGATTTAAAGATTTTTTAGTTTAATTAATTTTATTTATTTATTTATTTTTAAATTTATTTTAATTGTTGTTCTTGTACAGTTTTTACTCCCATCCCAGCCTTCCCCACCTCCCGTCCCATTTCCACCCCCCTAGTTTTTATCCATGTGTCCTTTATACTTAATTTTAAATTGAATTTAAACAGCCATATATTATTAGTGGCTGCTTAGTGAACAGTGTAATTCTAGAGGTTATAGTCACCATATTGTCCAACTGAAAAGTCTGTCTTCTTTTTGTGTTTGTCTAATAGATATTTATAGAGGGTGCCCTGGTATATTCTGGGCCAGGCACAGTCCCAGCTGGAAGGAATGCAATGGTGAATTCGGGAGAGGTAGACCCTTTCACAGAGAACTTACTAGTGGGGGGAAGACACATAACAAAAATCTAGAAACAACAATCAATACACTGAAGGAAAAGAGTAGGGCCATGTGATGGATAGTAATTAGATAGTTGTTAGAATTGTTATTTTAGACAGAGTGATCAGGTGAGTCTTTTCTGGGGACATAACATTTGAGCTGAACCTGACTGATGTAAAAAATCCATCCTGCTCAGAGCCTTCTTCCCAGGAAGAAGGGAAGAACAAGAAAAAGGCCCTGAGGCAAGACCTAGCTGAGCACGCTGGAGAAACAGAAAGATCCTTGTGATTTGAAGTCCATGAGTATTGGAAAGAGGGAACAAGGTAAGGTCCAAGAAGTAAACTGAAGTCAGATTAAGCAGGGCTTTGGAGACCATGGGAGTAGTTTGCTTTTATTCTAAGCAAATAAAAATGGTTTTAAGACCCAGGAGACTGTTCTGATTTACAACATAAAAACAACTTTGAATGGAGGGAATTAGACTATCAGAGTGCAAGAAGAAGAAAGAGATCAGAACTGACTAATGGCTGCGGTGATGGAGAGCAACGGCAACAGGGACTTGTCTGGGATGCATTTTGCAGGTAGAGGATGATGGCTGAGGGTAAAATCAACAGTTCCATCTTGAATGTCTTATCTTTAAAATGTCAAAAGGAGAAGGGGCATAGAAAATAACATACAAATCTGTAATGTAAGCAGAAAATATCCATCAGAAGTCCTCAACAGTGTTATTATGTGAAGCCATAAGGCAGGATAAGATCACTTAGGTAAAAAGTGTAGATGAAGAAAAGAATTCAAAATTGTGACTGGCAGCAAAGGAGAAGAACATATTGGAGACTTCTCTTAAATTTATTTACTTTACAAAGCCTACTCAGAATTATATGCATTGTGTGGCTCGGGCCTAAAATCTATCAAATGCGCAGTTCTGCACATTTCTGCCACATCACGTTATCTACAGTTCAGCAAACACATTATGTTGTTTCAGATGTCAGAGCCTTTACACATATCATCCTTTGGCTTAAAATTCAATCTTGTCACCTACACTCTTCCATTACCAATCACCTGGAAATTCCAACTCATCCTTCAAGAATTAATTTAATGGACACTTCCCTGGTCCTGCCCTCCGTTGCGCTGTCCTTGTGACTGATTCTGTTGCCGCCGTTATCTGTTCTCAAGTCAGTCTTCTCAAAACAATGTCAGCCCCTTAAGGAGGGTATTTTGTCATATTCATCTTTGTACCCCAAGCACCTAGCACAGAGTTATGCTTATTCAGGGGCAACAGAGTGACTGCTACTCCAAAAACACGGGCTTCCTCTTCCATGCCTCACAATGAGAGAATTCTCATCCAGCCAAGTGTGGGCAAAACCACCTATAATTTCTCCTCTGAGCCACCTGAAAGCCATCTTTCCTATAGGTAGGTTTACCAAAAGCATAATTAAGCAATATATTCTTCTCAAAAACATAAAGAAATCCATTGCTTTCAACTAAAGAAGATTGTGTTCTCATTTTGTATTTATCAGTAGTAGTTTAAGATCCTAGACATTTAGATTTCCTTAAATAAATGGCTCTCAAACATTCAGAACAAAACTTTAATGATAAAAATGCTTATTTGTTAAAAATGCTTACTTCCCAGATCCACCTCCCAAAATCTTTACTCTTTATGTCTAAGATAGATTTTAGGTATCCATATTTTTACTTAGCATTCCAAAAGATACTAATATAAGTAGACCTTTAAGGACATTTCATAGAAACTTAAGGATTTCAAAAAGCTGACCCACTTCACATTTGAACCCCAAGGCATTCAAAACCCAGTAGCACAGACACAGGAGCAGCTATGTTAAATTCCAGATTATTCTAAAGGCAGATTATTTAGAAAACAACTTAAGAAAGTTTATATTTACAAGAATTTTATGCTTATTGTATTTTAGAAAGGTTTCATTAAAAATATACTATTTGTCCATTGCTGTTCCTATATTTAATCATACATACATCTGGAACAGTGAATTATGGAGAAATAAGAAAGAGTGCTCTTTATTTTATTTTTCCTCCCCTTCAACAGGCACCTCTCTAAAATTTATATATATATATATATATATATGTAGCGCTTTCCTTCATTTTTCTCTCAAGATGCTTCCTTCTAACTATATACTAACACACAGTATCCAGATACAGTATTTCCTAGATAGTCAAGGAAAGGAGTTTATTTAGCTCTATCTATCAAAGAGCCAAATGAACATGGAAAAAATATCTAGTAGTAGTAAGTGATAATCATCTGGGGGCATCAGAGGTGAGCAGATATAACAGGGGCCATATTTCAATCCACCGGTCAACAAGGCTGCTTCGGCCACCTTGGCCAGCTCAGTGGGAAGCACCTTCCTTGAATCTCCACTGGTGCTCCTCCCAAACCTGCATGTTTGCACAAAACAGACACAGCTCCCCAACTCAGGACAGCAGTCTTTCTTTAAGGGGACACATTTAGATATCTTCTGTGAAAACCTCTATATGATAATAGCCAACAATGTTTTTAAAAAGGATCTTTTTATAAGTAATCATCCTCTCAAAAATAAAACAGATACTAATAGTTATCAACAGGTGACTGAGTTTTTGGTGAGCAGAGTGACCCACGCAGAACTGAGGCTGTTGTCAACATTGTAGTTTTAATAAGACAAATTCAGAGCCTCCATCTTTATCACCAATTGAACCAGCTAATTCATATAACTCTAAAGATGATTTCCATGTATTTCTGAGACTTCAGGAGCTCCCCAGGTGTAGTTCAATAACTTCAACTGCCTTAAAACATCTGATCAATAGCCCAGGGCTAAGCAGGGCCCCAGGAGGAAATCTTTTTGCCAGAAATATTTAAATCATTTCCTTAGTGTTAAACCCTAACCACTACCAAAGTATTTACCCTAATTAACTCCTCAAGTATAGTCCCTCGGGGCAAATTCGAAGTATGTTCTACCCAAAATTCTAAAAAGGGGAATCCTCTAATTTCCCCAAATTACTATCCCATTAGTCAGCTGGCTAATCCTTTTAAACTCTATGCTAAGACTTTTTCAAAAAAAACTTCAAAATTGAGGTGTTAAATTTAATACCTTCTCTAAGAAGTGAGTGGATGCTTTAAGCATAACTATTTCTCTACAGAACACTGTCTTGCTTTGGTCCATCTAGCTATAAAAACAATTCAGGGAACATAAGACTTTTCTGCAATGCCTCAGTAGCTCAAAACATGTTAACTGTAGAGAAATGGCTATGATAAAAATGTATAATCTTGATTCTCTTAATAGCTAAAATCAACAGCATTAAACGTTTGCAAAATGTTGCCATTGGTAAGCAGAATAACAGTTTGGGGAACATTTTGGCTGAGCCATAAGGGAGTGAAAGATTTTCATAGGAAGAGATATTAGGGTTGAGGGGCATTCCCAGAAAAGCCAAGGTACAAAATTAAGCAATGGGGGCTAGGGGTAGGTAGAAATGTTTTTGTTGATCTGCAAGGAAATAAAGCTGTAAAGGCAGGTTACAGCCAGATTACAAAAGACCGAGTTAAATAAATACTGTGGATTTTATTCTACAGACAATGGGAAGCCATTAAAGATTAACGAGAATGAGTGTTGCTGAATCCCACCTCCAGCCTCACCCAATTCTGGAGATGCAAAATAATTGCACATTTGAGATAAGAAAAGTGTAAGTGGTTATCATTAGCATGGAAATATATAGTATGTAGTATAAATTCACAGGTTTTGAGTATGACTACCGCTTTGAATTCTAATCATGTCACATATTAGCTGTATGTCTTTGGGAAAGTTATTTAATATCTGTGCACTTCCTTTTCCTTGTATACAAAAAAGGAATAATAATGGGACATTATATAGAATAGCATTTTAAGATTGAGTAGCATTTTACATGCTATTTACCATAGTTCTTAGAATACCACCTGATACACAGTAATCACTCATAAAATGTCAGTTATTATTACCATTCCTTTGTAAGCACTGCTCTCTATGCTATATATATATACACATATATATATATAATCTAATGTTACCCACACAATACATTGACACAATAATATAATAGTAACTCTTTAATAAATGAATTCATACAATAATCTTCACTTTACAGCAGAGTAACTGAGACAAAGACATAGTTTTGTAAGATTGCACACCTATTAGACTACAGTACCAAGAACCAATGGGGTTTTCCAACTCTAGACTATAATCTCTCTATCAACATTTCCATCTGCTTTGAGCAACTGCACTAATTAAATTGGATTGGCATAACATGAGAGGAGTGCATTTCACCATTCTTTTCCTCAAGGTGAAGAATTACATGGCACTAGTTGGGTGTGCAGTAACATCATTTTAGATGTTTTATTAGCTACATCAATGAAAAACTCTCAAGAATAGTTATATTTGGCATGAGCACTCTTTGATCTCCAGAGATTACATTTCAAAAAGACTATCTGATCATCCACCAACTTTATACCTCCCTTTACCTTTCTACTCCAGTTCCTTCTTTCTAATCAATGGAACTGGCATGAATAGGGCTGCACTTCAAACAGATTGATCTGGTATCAGTAGGAAGGCTGAGTTGAAGCAGGAAAAGTCTAGGAAAAGGAGTCCAGTTCAGCACCTAAGAGTATTCAGATAAACTTGTACTTTTCACATCAATTGTGGTTCTTATTGGGACCATCAGCTTTACCCTGGGTAAATACCCTGTGTGTCCTCTCCTGAGACACAGATACAATACGTCCCAAGCTGGGCCAAATAGGGTACTTCAGCCCCTGTGCACAACTGTTGGAACTCAAACATGGAGCCAAACTCTAATCAATTAAAATAATTCCTATACAGCTTGAAGGAAAGATGAAAAAGGATTTTTCCTAAAGGTTGAAAAACTCTGAAAATAGGAGCTTGGAACTTGGAGCTAACAGGTTTGTCTCTCACCATTTGGAGGTTCTAGTCCAAAGTAGGATACTCAAGGGTAAAGTAAAGAGAGATGAGAGGAGAGTCCTGGGAGAGTTCCAGTCTCCAAGGGTCTATTGCTGACCTTGTTCTTACTCTCCCAAAACTGACTTTCCACCACTACTTTTAATTTGCAGATGTTTCAAGAACCATTCTAATAAATGCCTGCTTTTTCCCTTGTTCCATCTCTTCATGGTAAGGTTTCTGCCACTAACAACACAGAATTCTAACTCAAGGAGTTAGAATTAACTCAAGGAGTTAATTAGTCCATATGAAGAAGCATATGGACTGAGAAGAAGTTGTTAGATTTTGCAACTTGTCCATAGGTGGCCTGAAGGAAGCTGGAATCAGTAAACTGCTGGCAACAGAACACAGATGTCAAAGGGTTAATGACCAAAGGAAAGGGAAGAAGTGGAGTTAGCAAAGGTGTTAGGCTCCTGACAAGTGTAGAAGGAAGGTAACGAACGGACAGCAACTTTAAGGAGTAACAGATTATAAGAGAATGAGCCCCGCTTACTGTATATGGGTAATTCTTACTTTACAAGTATAAATGTATATTTTATTATAAAGTGGCTGTTACATTGTTATTCAAAGGGCTACAGAGATCCTCTTTAGCATCTCTTCATGGCTTTCCCAGTATATGGAAACCAGGTCAACCAACAACATAGTTATAAATTTGTGGAAAATGCTTTGGTTTTGTAGGCATTTTTAATGATTTCATTATAGTGGCTTTTGAAAATATCAGTCTTTTTCAGCTATGCCAAGGGAAGCCAACAAAAGATTTCAGTTGATTTGGGGGCTAACTATTTAAAAGGGGGACACATGGATTCCTATGGCTGAATTTACAGCAGTAGTAACCAGTAAAAGGCAGAACTTAGACGTATAGAATTTGTTTTGTATGTCTCCATCTTGAAGTGTTCCTCAAACCTGGCAGCCAGGTTGGAGGGTTGCAGGGTGGGGAGAAGATGTTGCCTGAATATGGGAAATTGGTCCTCCAAGGACTGACTCAAGTAGAGGCTTCCAGAGTTCAGTCCAGTGAAAGGGGAGGAAAACTGTGGACAGCATGAAAGTTTCCAATACAGCTTGCAAACAGAACAGTGTATTTATGTAGACTCATCCTATCCAACCTTATTTTCACAACATCCCTATGAGAAAGCCAGAGGAGTTGTGCTTATTTCCTTTCAAGAGAGAATGTAAAACGCAATTGAAAGACAATTTTTTTTTAAAAAGAGAGACACAGTCACACATATTTTACAAAATAAAATACATTTATAAAAAAAGAAAGAGATAAGGTAAAGGAAGTTCAGGAAGTTCTGAGTAGCGTGCTCAGCTGCTAAACAGGAAGGCAGAGAACTCAGCTCAGATCTGCTGACATGAAGTCCAGAGGACCTGGCTCTCTCCTGCTTCTTCTGTAGTTAAGTCCTTCAGCTGCTGTGGTACTGCTACCAAGGCCATATTTTCAGTGAAATATTTAGAAAAATTATCTTTGTGTTTTTTTCTGAAATTTTACCAAAACCTTGGGAGCAGATGTCCCTCATTTTGGAGTCCTATCTGTATAACTCCAGGTGTTCCTATCCCTACAAAGCACTGTTGATTGTTTATTCCAGCTTGAAGAAATAATAAAGCTAACAAAACAGATGATATTTTTACGCACCTACTAAAAAACAAGTTTGTTTTTGTAAACATGATATTATTTAATCACAACATCCTGATGATGGGCATTCACTTCTCAGAAAAGTCACTGGGCTGGGAGACAAGGATACAAGCCCATGTTTGGATAAAGCCATCAAGCTACAATGAAAAGTGACATATTTGCAAAAATACTGGTCCATATGCCAGACCTCAGCATTTTCTATTAGAGATGCTTCTTTACTTGCAATAAATTTCTCTAGATGAGGATGATGCTGGATTTTTATTCAAGACATTATAGATCTTGAAAAGGTAAATGTGAACCTTAGAGGAGAGGCCTCAGTTTTATTAGCCAGATCTTTTAACAGTGTCAAAGCTTCCTCTGAAGGCAGTTTCCAAAACCACCTTTGTGAAAAATGAGGTAAATTATAGCATGCGCCCTGCTGATGGAGGCTGGCATTTCCACCTCAAAGGTTCTAATCTTACCTTTGTGCTTTAAAATATAATATACTATGATCGTAGTACTCTGGTAAACAGGAAATAATTGTGAGCTCTGCTAGATAGTTTGAAGAAGGCCACTGCTTAAAAAGTCAAAGCAATTTCTTCCCCCAGTGAAGAATATTTGCCTTTCTTCCAGTAATTATTTCTCATAAAATCAAGTGACGGGATGTCTTGAAAACATGCTTCTTTGCAGACAGGTGCACCTTTGCCTCGGTCACGAAGCTGAAATAACTACTGTGTTCTTTAATGGGGTTTTCAGGCAGTGGGAAGATGATCTGAAAGCCCAAACTAATAAACGTCTGTCTCCTGTGTGTGACCTAGAAAGGAGTTTCCTTAGGTAAGGAGAGTCTGTTGCTGCCATGTCACTGAAATTGCTTTGGAGGGATGTCTCAATTACCATTTTCTGTGTGGAGGCGTAAACCGAGCTCAATCTGCTGAGCAGCTTTCAACAATTGTTCTTTGGTACAATCAATAAGAAGTTTGAAATTCTGAAGCAATACCGTCTGCTCCCTGTTAAAATAAGATTAGCGTGCATTTTACCAGAAAAAAAAAAGAAAAAATTCTCATGAAAGAATGAGAATGAGAATGAATGATTTATTCCATATTACTTGAAGGAACAAACACTTGACTTCTCTATCTTATTGCTGCTGTTTTTAACTGTCTATTGAGTCCTTAGTCCCAATAATACAAAGACCAGAGGAAAAACACAGAGCAGAAAATTCTTTAAAGGAAAGTATTTCTAGCACACAGTTCTTTGAAGAGAGATGTCTATATGTGCTGCTATTATAAGAACATGTCATAAGTTTTTTAAAAAATGGTACCTGGAGGTCTACCAAGGTTAACAGCCCAAATTTGCACAACCTGACGTGCTGATCAGTGCTTATTTCTCAAAACTGGGGCACCTCCTAAGAAGCAGGTGCCAGTGAGTGGTCTCCTTACTCAGAAATCAACACTGAATTCACAAATACTTAGTTATGTAAATTTTGTTCTAGAATTAATCTAAATAATGCAAAATTTCAGTAAGAATGGATAAGTACTTGACCATAACAAATGCCTTCCCCTAAAATTGGTATTTATTGTACAGGAGTATCATTCCTTAGAACTATTGAATAATTTTGCTTCATAATAAGATATATCAATCTACTCCATATATCCCTCTAGTTGCCATAATATTTTAGGTTTATAAAATGTTTAATAAATTAGAGAAGATGTAATAGCACCCTTAAGGCCATGTCTACCTACATTAACCAATTAAATTAGTTCCATAAATTTGACTACATTAACCCAATACCAGAAGTTAAACTGAATAAAAAATTTTATCAGTCAAAATCAAATGAGAAGTAAACCAGTCATGAGGCTATTATGTTTTAAAGTAAAATATTTTACTTGAGTAACATCTATAGATAAAAATGCACAAATTATAATGTATAGCTCAATGAATTACCACAAAATGATACATCTATCTAATTATATCCCAAGAAAATAAATAAAATATTAAAATGTCCTATAACTGTCAACACTATTTTGAATAGCCTAAGTTAATATTGTTTGGTTTGGGGCTTTATGTAAATGGTATCATGCAGAGAAGGCTCTGGTTTCTTTTGCTAGATATTATATTTTGAGATTATCTTTGCTTGATTCTCTTTGTTGTTCAGGAAATGTATTCATTTTCTTGCTGAGTAATGTTATATTGTATGACTATATACAATCTTCATATCCATTTTACTATTCGTGAACATCTAAATTTCTTGTAGTGTTTGACAATTAAAACTGACTTTACTGTGAATATTTTTCTCTCCTTTAGTCTATTAATATGTAATATACATTGATTGATTTTTAAGTTATATTAGCCTTGAATTACTAAAATAGACACAATTCTACTGTATTTTCCTTTTTTATATTGTTCTATTTGTTGTGCTTATGTTTTGTGTAGAATTTTTATATGCTCATGAAAGATACTGCAATTTAACTTTCATCTTATAAATATGCTTTTCAGATTTTGAGGTTATACATAACATTCCCACATAAATTAAGTTGGGAAGTAACTCCATTTGTCTTATGATGTCTATAGGATCTACAATATGCCACTTTTTAAAATTACTCATTGCAGTTATGTGTGTGTTCTTTCATTTTTTCATGATGAACATCACTGGTGTGTACCAAATTTATTTATTTTTCTGAAGAACCAACTTTTATCTTTGTTAATCTTCTCTATTGTATTTTTAAAAGTCTGCCACTATAATTGTACTTTTGTATAGTTCTTTTAGTTCTGTCAATTTTGCTTTAGATTTTCATACTATTTTATTAAGTGCATATAAATTTAGAATGATAATATCATCCTTGGTGAATTAAACATTTTATCATTGTGCAATGTGCCTCTCTATTTCTAGACCTTTTTAACTTAAAATCTATTTTATTACAACAACTTTCTCCTGCATCCTTTGCTTTGAAACATTTTGGATCCTACTAATAAAGATACCTTTTGTAAGCAGCTTGTAAGTAAAACTTATTTGGCATTTATGTTCAGTCTGGCACTCTGTCTTTCAATTGGAATTTATAGTTCATTCACATTTAAACAACATGTCAATAAATTTTGCTTTAAATTTACCACATTGTTCTCACAAACTAGTTTTCAAAGCATATGAACCTAGACTTAATTGGCAATATAAAATATCTCTAATCAAGCTCCAAGTATTTCACTTTAATTTTTGGCTTTGGATTAGGTTTTGATCCATTTATTCCAAGGGAAAAGTAAATAAACACGGATGTCTGGCACCCATGCCGAACTTGGCAGCTTTCAATTCAAGAGAGTACAAGTCTGTCATGTAGAAAAGGATCTGTTTGAGATGTTCTAAAAGTGAATATTGATGTTGCTTATATTAGCAAAATAATTCTCTGCCCATCATTTCCTGATCCTTTCAGTGTGCCATTCCTTTAACTGTGTCCAGGAAGAAAGCATCATCCCTGAAGAACTGGAAAACTCTGGAAAACATTTTTCATGTTAGCTCTGGGTAAGGCAATCATAATTCTAGAGAAAAATCAAGAAAGTTAGTGAGCATATTTTTTTTTTTATATTTTGTCCTCCTTTACCCCTTTCTGTCCCCAAACTCTACCTCCTGACTCTGGTACCACCAATTTATTTCTTGTATTTATGACTTTGTTTTGTTTACTTGTCTTCTGTTTTTAAATTCCACATTTCTGACTTATATTGTTACTACATATTCTATGTTCTTTCCCTTCTTTCTTGCTTCTTTCAATATTACTTAGTGGTTTTTATTTTCCCTTCTATTAAATTGTTACTATGATTTAAGTGTTTACTCATGAAATTATAATATGAATTCTTGATTTATCAACCATTAATTAAAATAACAGTCTTAAAAGCAAACATTTATATTTTATCACCCAAATCAGAATACTCTGAAAATGAAACAAGATGATACCAATCTTTATTTTTAGATGAGTCATATGCAAACCAGGACTTTTATTCATGCTATATTTTTACTACTTTCCACAGAATTTATGTACTATGTACCAGAATAATATAAACTTCCTCTGTCCTCATGACTTATGTGCTACATTTGTTGTGTATTTTAGTTAAAAATATATTGAAACCTGAAATAAATTTTTGTAGAATGACTATTTATTTAAGTTAACCAACTTATTTATGTTTTTTAGTGATCTTTATTTCATCCTGCATCTCAAAACTTCCACCTTTGATTATTTATCTATCTATCTATTTATTTTGCCTAGAGAACATTCTTGAGTTTTCTATTTAGTGCATTTATGGAGATAATTTCTTTAAATATATTTTTTGAAAAATATTTTGCCTCTATTTTTTAAAGATAATTTTTACTGAATATAGAATTATAAGTTGAAAGTAATTTTTATTCAGAGCTTTCTAGATGTCATTCTATTTTCCTCTGATTTTCATTTTTTATCATAAGAAGTCAGCTGTCAATGTTTTAATTATGTAAAATTCTCAATCATCTCTTCAGGTATTTCTTTCATTCTATAGTCTTTTTCTTCTTCTTTAGGGACTCTAAATACATAAATATTATTATTTTTCACCATTTCCTACAAGCCATTTATGTTTTACCATCTATTATCTATACTTTTGTGTTTCTCTACTACATTCTAGATTTCTTATTGAGCTCTATTCTTCCTCATCAGTTCAGTCTCTAGTTCTGAATAATTTGTCCTTCACCCTGCCTCTTGAGGTTTAATTTCAGTTATTGTAATTTTTATTTCAATAATTTCGTTATTATTTTTCATAATTTTTATTTTCTTGCTAAAATTCTTCACCTTGCCTCTGAATTGATGAAATACAGTTATCATAATGATTTCAATGTGTGTCATATAACTTAATTTTTTGGATACTCTGAGTGTTAGGTAGAATATGTATTTATTAATTTATTTATTTTAAATCATGACCTGAGGACATTTTTTCATTGCTTTTTTTTTTTAAGAGAGAGAAAGGGGGAGAGAGGTAGAGGATAATCAATGTAAGAGAGAAACATCAATTGGTTGCCTCTCATATGCATCCAACTGGGGACTGAACCCACAACTTAGGTATGTGCCCTGACCGGAAATCAAACCCATGACTTTTCAAATCACAGGATGATACTCCAACCAACTGACCCACACTGGCTAGGGCCTGAGTGTTAGATAGAATAATGGTTTCCCAAAGATGTCTACATCTGACTCCTGGAACCCGTGAATATGTTAGGTTATATAAGAAGGAAAAAATAAGGTTGATGATTACAGTAGCTAATTAGCTAACTTTTTTAAATTAGTTAACATTTTGATGAAGAGATTACTACACTTTGAAATAGAGAGACAATAATGACCTCAGGGTGGGTAGATTATGCTGGAACCAGTATAATCACAAGTATTCTTATAAGTGTAAGAGAGAGGCAAAATAAGGGAACCAGAGAATTTCATTAAGAAAAGAATTCTCACTTATGGCCAAGATAGAGGCATAGGTGGACACACTGTCCCTCCTTGCACAACCAAAATTAAGGACAATGAAGGTTTAGAAACAAGAAAACAACCAGAACTGATAGAAAAATTGAACTGTATGGAAGTCCAACAACCATTCATCCAGACCGGTAAGAGGGGTGGAGTCACGGAAAGAAAAAGTGGAGGTTGGAGGACCTGGGCATGTAGGCAGCAGTGGCTGGAAGACCCCAGGTGCACAGGCAGCAGCTAGCAGACCCCAGGTATGGGGTGGCAATGGGCAGACCCAGTGAGGCCATGCAAGATGGCTGGATGACCATGCGGTCTCACATTTGTGCACAGATAATCCAGGCAAAGGGGAAGCAGCAGAAGGGACTGGAATCCCAAAAAAAGTAGAGCAAGCACCACTGTTCCCTCTTGGGCCCCACCCCCACATACAGCATCACAACCCAGCAACTAGGCTGCCCCACCCTAGGGAACACCTAAGGCTCTGCCCCTCACTAAGTAACAGCCATGACCAGACCAAAACCCCCCCCCCACAAACTAAAAATGGCTCAAATGGGAGAAGAGATAAAAGCCTCAGAGCCATTTCATCTAAGTGACCACAAGATAGCAAACCTATCAGATGCACAGTTCAAAGCACTGGTGATCAGGATGCTCACAGAATTGGTTGATTTTGGTCGCAAATTAGATGAACAAATGAAGGCTATAATAAGTGAAATGAAGGAAAACACACAGGGAACCAATAGTGATGGGAGGGAAACTGGGACTCAAATCAATGGAGTGGACCAGAAGGAAGAAAGAAACAACCAAACAGAAAACAAGGAAGAAACAAGAATTCAAAAAAATGGGGAGAGGCTTAGGAACCTTCAGGACACCTTTAAACATCCCAACATCTGAATTATAGGGGTGCCAGAAGGGGAAGAAGAAGACCAACAAGTGGAAAACTTACCTGAACAAATAATTAAAGTGAACTTCCCTAATCTGGCAAAGGAAATAGACTTCCAGAAAGTCCAGGAAGCTCAGAGAGTCCCAAAGAAGGTGGACCCAAGGAGAAACACACCAAGGCACATCATAACTACATTAGCCAAGATTAAAATGAAGGAGAGAATTCTAGAAGCAGCAAGGGATAAGGGGACAGTCACCTACAAAGGAGTTCCCATCAGACTGTCAGCTGATATCTCAAAAGAGACCTTACAGCAAGAAGGGAATGGAAAGACGTATTCCAAGTCATGAGTGTCAAGGACCTATATCCAAGATTACTCTGTCCAGTGAAGCTGTCATTTAGAATGGAAGGGCAGATAAAGTGCTTCTCAGATAAGGTCAAGTTCAAGGAGTTCATCATCACCAAGCCCTTATTATATGAAATGTTGAAGGGACTTATCTAAGAAAAAGAAGATAAAAAATAGGACAGTAAAAAGACAAACTCACAGATATTAACAACCATACCTAAAACAAAAGCAAACTAAGCAAACAGCTAGAACAGGAAGAGAAACACAGAAATGGAGATCACATGGAGGGTTAGCAACAGGGGAGTGGGAGGAGGAGAGAGGGGGGAAGGTACAGAGAATAAGCAGCATAGACAGTGGGTAGAAAACAGACAGGGGGAGGGCAAGAATAGCATGGGAAATGTAGAAGCTAAAGAACTTATGACACATGGACATGAACTAAAGGAGGAATGTGGGTGGGAAGGGGTGTGCAGGGTGGAGGGGAATGATGGGGGAGAAATGGGATAATTGTAATAGTATAATCAATAAAATATATTTTAAAAAGAAAAGAATTCTGCCTAAAATTGCTAGCTATGAAGATAAAAAGAAGAGACCAGGCTGTCTTCATTATCTAGAAAACAAAAGGTTATGAATTCTCCCCCAGAACCTCAATAAGCATCCCAACCCTGCACACAGCTTAATTTTGATCCAATAAGATCCACTTCAGACCTCTGATCTCTAGAACTGTAAGAATACTAAATTTGTGTTAAGTCACTAAATTTATGATTATTTTTTACAGCAGCCACAGAAAACTAACACCCCTATGTGTAGGGGTCTATGTCTATTGCACTTCTTCTCTTATTTTTGTTTGAGTGTCTGATATCAGATATGAAAAGTGTCAAATGTGAAACTCCAAAAGAGATCTTTTTTTTTTTTTTTTGAGGCAGACAGCTAGCTTAAGAGCAGTCCAATCAAGGATTAAGATGATTTTAAAGTGGACTTCAATTTTTGTTAAGGTTGTACTACTTCAGGCTTATTTTCATTCTTATTTCTCAACTAAAATCTTAGCATTTGACAAGGATCTTTATTTTTGGTAGGATCTTGACTTCGATTTTTATACTTCCTGCCTCAGCCCTTGAACTACTCAACTAAAAGTTGGAATCAATTTCCTGGAGAAAATCAGCATCAAACGTCATTCACCTCTCTTGGCTCTCTTGTTCTTATGGTCTTGTCCCCGTAAATGCTCACTACCTTCATAGCATTCTGTTGTCTTTAAATATAAACAGTTTGTTTTACTATTTAAATACTTAAATATTATTTCAGTTTTTCCAATTATTTCCAGTAGGAGAATTGTCCCAAACAACATAATCTTCCATTTTCTGAAGTGGAATTCTAGCACTGCCAATTTTGTACAGAAATATCTTCAATGTTAATATGTGATGTGTTGATAAATGTTTAACCAGCTTTCCAGGAAAAAAAATAAAGAATCTCTGATTTACAGTGTTTGGTTGTTTATTTATTTCTATGATGTCAACATTCTCCCCCTCCATCAATTGCAAGCTGCCGTCCTGACATTACTGCATTTGGAGTTGGGAAGACACCCAATTGGCTCTCATGAGCCATGTGAGCCCACTCCAACTCACAACTTTATCTCACTTCTGAAATACAATAAAAACAGTTGTAACATTTGGATAGGCACCCTTGTGGCAAACATATTAAACAACTTGTTCTAAACACATTACTCATGGTACACATTTACTAACTGAACACATATTTAGTGAACTCAGACAATTAGCCAGATCCTGAGCAACATGTTTATTATGTTCAGTGGTAAGCAAATGAAATAAACACCTGCCTTCTTAGGACTTCACATTTAAGTAGATGAACAAATGTCAAATCATCACTCAAGTAAACATTTAATTACACATTATGATAAACTCTGTAAAGCGAAAGTAGGATGTTATGAGAAATAATAATGGAGGAGTTAATTTACATAAAGGACCAAGGGGGGACATTTTTTAAAAAGTGACATTGAAACTGAAACCTAAGGAATAAGGAGTCAACCAGGCTGAGTAGAATAAATTTGACCTCCATCATAGAAATACCATATATCAAACTGTCTACTTTCTGGAGTATAAGAGTGTAAGTAAACTCATTCTTCCACATGAAAGTTTCAAATTATTGACAGAAATTTGTATAGCCTAACTTTCCACCTATTTTTCTCTATATATTCATACCCTGGTACACTTCCTTCTCCAACATGATGCCTCAGACATGTTTTTAAAAGTTTTTAACTTGGTATTCTTTGAAATCTCTCTATTCTTACCAAAATATACTAGATTTGATTGATTTACCAGAACCCTACATAATAGCCTATGTGTCTTCTAATAAGCATAGTGGGCAGTGAAACTACTATCTCTATATTTGGGGATACAATTCTACAATTATATTTACTGCATTCTTACATAACCTACAGCCCGGGGATCAGATTACTAATATTGTTCTCCAGGTTTGCAAGAACCTTAAGCATCTTTCCAACAATAGAAATAAGATACAATTATACTCTTGTTAGTTTTAATGTTAAGCTAGAATGTGTTGTACTCTCATCCTTAAAATTGGTAACATATTTCAGACTGCAACTATTTTCTACAAACACGAACAAGTTTGTAGAAAATACACAACTTCTCTCTTTTATGCTCAGTATCATAGCATGTGTTATACTAGCAGGATTAAAAAGGGTTTACTTCACTTAGTGGTTTCAATCAAGGGTAGTGCTTCCCTCCTGAGAATATTTGGTAATATCTGGGGACACTTTAAGTTGTTACCCTTGGAACAGTTTCATTGGCATCTAGTAGGTGGAGCCAGGGATGCCACTAAACATCCCATGATGGACAGGACAGCCCTTCATGACAAAGGATTACATGGTCCACATGTAAAAAGTGTTAGGTTTAAGAAACCCTGAGTTAACTAGATTGATTTATGGACCAATATCCATACCTGGATTATTTAACTACTGTACCTATTTAAATTTTAAGTAGAAACTATGGCTAAATATTACATTTTGATTAATAGAACTTCACATATTGTCATATGCTGCCATATGGGTCCAGAAGGACTTTCATTTATTTTTTACAACACAAGCCATATAAAGGCTTATTCACATAAATAGTAGGTAATCTCTCATAAATATTCTAGAGTCTTTAAAAGTAAATCATGACAATGCAAAGTTATATAGCTTTTCATAATTGCTCATTGAATTATTTTATCTGATATAGCCTTTGGGGTTTTTTTCCCTTCCTTTCCATTACAGACATTGTATAGCTTGTGATAAGAAATTTAATAGTATGTCCAGTTGGACTCCTACCACACTAAAAGTTTCATTAAAATCTTTATTTTAAATGTACTGTTTCTTTGTTGCAAGAGTAGGTTTGAAGACAAAATGCTGCACCTGTGGAGATTCTAGGCAACATGTGCATGCAACCAAATGGCACCACAGGAAGTGGAAACTCAGGCTGGACGCAATGGGCACAAGAGGAAGACCTCGGGCTGGCCTTGGACACCACAAAGCATCTTGTTCCTTTATGCTGAAGACAATTTGAATTGCCTAAGTTTCCCCAGCAAGTTCAACAACATTCAAATATTCTATCTCCCATAACTTTCAAACATTTTTGCTTAGCTGGTAGAAAAAAACGGAGATTTTTGGTTCTTGGTCCCGATCTCCAGGGAGAATAGTAAAGGGACAGTTTCCCCAGGCAAGTGTTGGTGACCCTCGAAGGTGTGTAGCTCAGTGCTGTGATGACAGCTTTCACTTACTCTCCATCTGCATCACGCTTTAACTTAACTTTGCAATGCTGTCTGCCAGCTGCACACCTGATCTGCAAAACAGTAGCCCTGGGAGATCAGTTAAATGAATGAAGATTCTGACACTGAATTCAGTCATGAATTACTAATGCTTCCAAGGCTCGGGATTAACTTTCTAGATCCTTATGTGAGGATGATTAGCAGCAGTGAAATTATTCAGACTATAGTTTCTGATTCAAATTTGTTCCTCAACATTTTCTCCTCCATATAACGTAATAGCATTTCATAAAAATAAAAAGGCATATTTGTGCCAACCTATAAAGAATTTGTGGATGTTTGAAATACTCCACTTATTGGCTAGATTCTCAAGTGACAGACGGAGGACCTCTGGAATAAGTTAAATGTGAGTTCCACCGCAGCACGAGCATTGCTCGGTGAACAGCTGTACCTCTGGATCCATCAGCGTCCAATATGTGGCAGGTGCTCAATAACTAATAAAGCACTGCAGCAACACACTCATTTCAATGGACATAGCACTATCTTTTATTTAACACACACTGTAGCTTCCTCTAGCTCTTAAAATCTCCCAATATCTAGAACTATTCACTCATTCAATTGATAGCAAATAAATATTAGAGACTATGCGATGACAGGCTGTCCACTTACAACAAATTTTATCAGCCTGAATTTTTCTTTGTTAAAAACAAATAGGATGGCTTCTGTGCTTGTTTTCTACTTTAAGCCTAAGCACAGTAGGGGAAAAAAAAAACAAAAACAAGATCTTCTCTGAACCGTCTTCCATCGTCACTATACCTTTTATGACTGAAGACATATTCTTATTCAGCAAACTGATGAGCTAAATTTTATTGAGAGATTTGTGGTAAAACTCAAGAAGATTTGTGTAATATTCTCTCCCATACCAAGAAAAGATCTCCTCATCCATCATCAATGGTTGATAAGAAGTGCTGTTTTTAACAACATTTCTGATGATGAATGAGCATATCCTTCTCTCATAGTAAAATAAATATTAGAAAACCATCTTCTTGCATCATGGAAGAAATCTTTCAATACAGTTTAATCACAAAGGGTGGAAGTGAGCTTAAGTAGGGGAAGGCAGTGCGTGGAGAAAGGTGACCCATTGACAGCAGAGAAAATGAGTCAGCTCCTATTCTGCAGTCTGACTAACACGTTAATATTGTTCATCTTAAATGTATGTTTCTGTGTCATGTACATTAGGAAACAAGAGGGAGACAGTAAGCTTTAATTAATTATATTCATAGGAAAGAACACCTCTGGGAAAGAAAAAATACCCCCAAGAAATATCACAAGCTCACTCTAATTTACAACTCTAGTTCCTACGTATAGAAATTGGTGTTAATTCCTTTTAAGAGTATGCAGTAATCTGACTTATTTAAGCTCCAGGGCAATATGCTAAAAAGGCAACTTTTTTTTAAAATTGAGACTTGATCATGATTAGTTCTTTTGTTACATGATTAAGAAAGGATAAATGGGTGGCCATAGGATGCTACTCAGTGACTCTATGAATGTTTCATGTAGTCTGCAAAACTGTGTCTTTGAAATAGCTGTAACAATAGTGTTTCACTCAGTATCTTGGGCCCTTAAAGCATTTCCATTAAACAGCTCATTTGAAAAGAAAAAATAAAATTATTTTAAATCCTGCTAGACTAAATTAAGATGATGATTTCATTTCAGTGCAAAATCAACTGGAGTTTGGGGGTGAATTAAAACATGGACATAAGATCCTAAATACTTGATATTATTTTTTTTAATCTGTTTTTCATTTAGAAAAGAACTTAAGTTCTAACAGGTATATAAGGTATAAAATATGGCTGTCAGTTCAACAAATGTAGATGGTTAGAGTTAGGTCTTATCACTTCAAATTCATTGAAGTCGCAATAATAGATAATTCCAGCAATACTGACTCATTATAGGGGTTTGTGTACTTTTTAAGTAAAGGGACAGATAATGAGTATTTTAATCTTTGCAGTCCATATTACCTGTTATGGCTCCCTAACTGTAAAAGGAGCCATAAGCAACACATAAATGAATACAGTAACTATGTTACAATAAAACTTTACTTATAAAAACAGGTAGTGGACTAGATTTGACCTGTAGGTTGTCATTTGCTAATCCATGACTTATTCCAAATAAGGGTATTTCCTGTTTATGTAAAGTGAATCTGGAGGTTGGCGGGTGGAGAGTTTCTCATCAGCTCTGAGAGTCTTAGTACTGGGTCTGACCGCTGCTCTAGGATTCCATCACGTAATCCTAAAATGGCTGCTACCACTCCAAATATTTGATCCTAAATCATCTACATCTAACTACGGAAAGTATAAATGCCATCAGAGCACTGAGGGTGAGGCTTCCTAATATGCAACTCCTCTTTGATGAGGAAGGAACGAAATCTCCCAGAAGGCTCCTGTATTTTCCTTTGCTCTCTTTAGTCAGATTGAATCATACACCTATCCCTAAGTCAACCATTACCTAAAGGGGATACAGTAGGCACGATTAACTGAATTTGTTCCTTGGGGCTGGTCTTATTACCACAGAAGAAGGTTATGATACATGGATGAAGATAGAATGGTTGTTACGTAGGCTAACAATATAGATCACACAAACAGTATTTAGGTATGTTCTGATTTGTTCTGTTTTGCCAGTGAGAACATAAGATCTTAGATGACTTTCAGATTCTAGTTTGATTCATGGATGAAAAAAATAAAAATGACTCCTTTGGGTCTTTTATCTTCTCCATTAAACTTCTGTGCTTGCTCTTGGACTGCATACATTTTAGAAAGATAATTTTATTTTGCTGTTCATTCTCTCTCTGAACATTGCACAAAACAGTAGAAAATATCTCTAAAGATATTGATAAATGGAGGGGAAAAGTCTGTTTTTTAGAGAGACACTCTTACAAGTTCTCTCTGCTTAAAGAAGTGCAAAATCTAAGTACAGAGACCCAGTTTTGGTCCCAAGAAAAATCATGATACAAGGTGTGCATGAGCCCAAGTTGAACTGCAAATTGTGTCCTGCCAGGGTGTGGCTGTGTCTGAGTCAGTGGAGTAGCTGCCCGGGTGCTATTTAGGACATACAATCTGTAGAGCAGGCTTGTCCAACCTTTTGTCATCTCTAGGCCACACTGGGAGAAGAAGAGTTGTCTTGGGCCACACATTAAATACACTGCAACATGTAATTACAAAAAAGCCCTTAATGTTTTAAGTAAATTTATGACTTTGTGATGGGCTGCATTCATAGCCATCCTGGGCCACATGTGGCCTGCAGGCTGTGGCTTGGACACCCCCACTAGAGACAGAACATTTTCTAAAGAAAGAGAAGTCAGGTGAACAGAGGTGGTCATAACAAACCCTTTGCTGATAAAAAAAAAAAAAAAAAAAGACCGTCTATTCCAAATAAGACATGATACTTCACTCAAGTGTATTCCTTAACTTATGCTTGAATAGACTTGAGGAGAAGAGGGTCTATAGTTACAATTGAGAGGATTATTTTATCTGAAACTCTTTGAGGCTTTGAAGCACAAAGCCCAAAGTAGAACAGCAAAGAGAGGCATGGTTTACCCGTCTGTCGCTGCTGAGAATGTAACCTCACTTCAGGGGTCCAAGGACTCCAAAGAGCACTGTGACACCGCAACCCCACCTCAGCGGCAGTGACTTGAGCAATGGCCTGTCCAAGATACGGGGCCCAGAGGAGGCAGAGAGGGGCACGGAGGGGGCTGCGGTACACAATTAAGCTACTTAGTGAACAACAAAAGGGATGTTTCCCAGTGGGATGCAGGCACTGAAAGAAATAGTAAGACACAGCTTCACAGTTATCTTGGCTTTAGCGGCAGAGACAAAGCAGAGCAGAAGACAAGAGCAAGGTCCACGCCACATTGGATGAATTTGAGAGCATGCGTGTGGTATCCCCTAAGAACTCCAAAATATCTTGGGGGACCTTGGGAAGGGAGATGTCCTGCAATTGAAAAAGATGGTAAATACTTCTTAATAAAACTAACAAGATGTTCATTATAAGATTATATGCATGGGGTTAGAGAAAGCACAAAATACCAGCCTAAAATGGAGCTTAAAAAAGAAAAATTGCCTCATTAGTTCTGTTTTGCCTTCTAATAATCTGCCTGTGCAAGTGCAACATAACTGATAAAAAACATTCTGAAAAACATCAAATTATTAATGACTTTTGTGATAATATATTCAACCTAGACTAGAGAGTGTTCTAACTGGTACCCATACGTAGATTAGAAGGGAATTCGAATGTCTTCCTTCTCCAAAGCTTTGTCCCCAGCCTTGCTCATACCTGAAACTCTCTCATTAATCTACAGACGTTGGCTGCTGCATTCTCTCAGGTGTGAGGCCTTGCGTCTGGTCATTCTAATCCTATTACACACTCCACTAGGTTAAGGCATCGAAGGCCTGGGTTAACATGCGAAAGCTCCCTAGAAGAGATAAAACATTAAGCAATTTCATGCCATTAGAACCTTGACTCATCAAATTGCATTCAATCACTCAGAAAGACCCTTGAGGGAGCCAAGCATGGGCAAATAACAAATGTATTTCAATGGGATACTCTGAGTGTGGCACTTTATTTCTGAGGTGGGAAGTTCACAGAATTAGCAGAAAATGTGCTCTATTGTCATTACTCTTTAGACTTTGCCCAGTTTTTATCTATACCTCTCTAGAAACACTAGTAACTCCTTTCTTATTTCTAACATGTACGTGAACACATATAATCCCCACTCGGGTCAGAGTGTATAGTTAGATGTTTTGTTTTAAGAAATCATGAGCCATACAGAAGCTGGAGCTCAGTTCAACTTAGTTTGTCCTAGTTTTTTATTCATAGATGCTGTGCTAGTTTTCCTCCTCACAACTACTATTTATTGAATGCTTAGAGTTTGATGGTCTTTGAGAGAAATGCCTTAAGTGGCAAAGGTTTTGCCACTTAAACACCAGGGTTTGCACATTGTTCCATCTGATTTTAAGGCATAAGAGTGTTTTTTTGTTTTGTTTTGTTTTTAAGTTAAGATTCATTTCTTAGCTAAAAGGAAAAACAAAAGGAACCAGAAGCAGAAAGTCCGAAGGTCTTTGCATCCTGCATTTTGCTGGAGCCAGGTAATAGGGCTTCATTTAAAAAGGCAAGTGTTCTGTTTGCCACATCTAGCTGGCTGCCGTCATTTACACTGCCTGCCTTAACTAGACCTATAAACATGTCAGTGTGCAGAATTTTCAGCCCCTGCTATACCTCCTTATACTCACTCATGATAAGAGGAAAATAGAATCCCATGTTATTTTTAAACATCACAAGCTTATAAATCAATAGCACTAAAATCATTATCAGAGGATGAATACAATGACCTTAACCTATTGTTATTACAACTTCAAGTGAAGTAAGACCAATATTATGTCAGTGAAATTATTCCCAAATATTAGTTCTAACCCCCCCCACCCCCACAAAAAACCAGAGTGTAAAAAAAAAAAAAAAAAAAACAGAAAAATATCAGGGAGAAAAATAATATTACCACACAGTATGATTTTATAGACAATAGCAGCTTATTGCCTCAAGTTTTATAAGGCCATCAGAAACTAAGAGAAAGAATTCTCCACAATTCATTGCTGTCTACTTATAAATTCATACAGTATCCAGAGTGACTGAAGTTTATTGTAAAACATACATACATGTTAAATTTTAAAAACAAAATATTTATGTTTAAGGTATGAACATTTAAAAGGATAAAATTTTACTGCACACCAATGAGAGAAAAATCATTAAATCATGCAATATTTTTTAAGAAAATGAGAAATTTTAATCAGTGGTACACACAGTAGGAGAGCAGTCAGACTCCATTTCTCAGGGAAGACAATTTGCTTACTGCAGTGAAAATCCTGTACCAACAACACAGACATAGCTGGGCAGTGTGAAAACCAGTTGTTAATTAAGGTGATTCAGTGAGGGACAAAAATCAAACCAGCTGGCTACCTGGCATCAGTTATTCAAATTAATCTGTTGATTGAATTTCCTCACTATGTCTACCTGTTACTTTGCTTTTGTATATTATAGTCAGAATATTCCTTCCTCACTGGGAGCTGAATGCCTCCTTCCACTATGAGTATGGGTCCAAAAACCAACATAAAATCTATCAGAGAAGAAGTACCCAGAGAAGTTTCCAACCACTTTTCTAAAAGCTAATTAATATTTAGTAAAGAAGTAATGAATTGTATATAGAACTACTTATGCAAAAACTGTCACTTATTCATCCATTGGTCATTTGTTTATATAATATTAAGCACCTACTATATTTCAAGCCTATAGTCTTTCCCTCTTGTAGCTTACAGTATAATAGAGAGACTAATATTAAAAAAAAATATTCACCACTCTTGCTCTGAGTAACCTTTTTTTTTTTGTTTCCCCAAAAGAAAAAATTCCTCAAAGGGAAAGGATGTGAAGAAGTGAAACAAAAAAATGGCAGAAGCACTAAAAGGCATCAAAACTGACTATTTCAAAAACTGTTTTGAGCAGCGGAAAAAACATCTAAATAGCTGTATTGCATCAAATGGAGAGTACTTTAAAGTGGCTAAAGTTTAAACATGTAAGAATAAATACAGAGTTTTTTAATAAATAAATGATGACTTTTTGGTTCCCCCTCATACTATTTACCTAATTCTATACTGTTTAAGATAAGATTTCCAGCATTTAGTCAGAAATTAAATATACACAAAATGTCAAAGAGAAAAGAAAAACTTGTTAAGGTGACCTGGACTCATAGCTGACACAGTTATTGGAATTATCAAGCAGAGAATTTAAAATAATTATGATCAATACATATAAGGTTATCATGGGTAAGGTGGACAGTAGGAATGATGAGGTAGATAATTTAAATTTAAAAAAGTAAACTACAAGAAAGAATCAGAAGAAAATGCAAGGGATAAAAAATGTAGCAACAGATGAATGTCTTCAATGAGTTCACCAGTACACTGAATATAGCTAAAGAAAGAATCAGTAAATGTGAATATAAGTAAAAATACAATTCAGTGGTAAATGGTCATCTATTTAACAAATGGTACTGAAACAATTGGATATACATATGGAAGAAAATGAGCCTCACACTATACACCAACATTAAGTCAAAATAGATCATGGACCTAAATTCAAATCCTAAAGATATAATACTTGTAGCAAAAAAAATCATGGAAAAAAATTTTGTCACTTTGGCTTAGGCAAAATATTTTTCAATATGACACCAAGAATATGATAACAAAAAGTGAAACTTGATAAATTGGACTTCATCAGAATTAAAATCTGCTTTTCAAATAAAACCGGTAATAAAATAAAAAGACAAACTAGCCCCATACACGAAGGGTAAGGAGAGACCCGAAAAAAGTGGCAGGCCACTCCAGGTGGGTTTGCGGCAATTTTAATAAGGGAACTTCCTTTGGGCAGCTGAAAGACAAGTAGATCTCCACACCTGACCACCAAAATCTTAAAAATTTATATGGAGGTTTTAACCAGGTTCAGTTATGTATACCACCCAGATTGTCTCAACAACACGTTACTCCATCAAGGATGAAGGCAAGCAGCCTGAACGTTCCAAGGACTTGAGAGGGGGGTGGGGCAGAGCCTCTATTGCCCCATCAGTTGGAGAGTCAACAGAGCCACAGATTAAAATAAAATATTTAAAGAACATGTATCTGATAATGGTATATAAAGACTAAATCCTAAGAAAATAATCAACCTAATTTTTACGAGGTAACAATGTGAACAGAGACTTTTAATCAAAAATGATACCTAAATGGTAAATAGTACATGAAAAGGTGTTTAATATCAGTAGTCCTCAGGGACATATAAATACAAACTAAAACCAAAATAAGATCCCTTTAAATAGCTATTGCTATGGCTAAATGAAAACAAAACCCTGAGAATATTAACGTGCTGATGAGCAGACAGAACTAGAACACATATATTGCCAGTTGGAAAGCATTATGATACGACTTTGGGAAAAGTTGGATAGTTTCTTTTTGAATTAAATACACATTTACCATACAGCTCAGCATTTCTACTCTTAGGGTTTATTTTTTAAGAGCAGTTTTAGCTTCAGAACAAAATTGAGAGGAAGGTAGAAATTTTCCATGTACCCCAAAAGTAGAAAAAATGAATACTGGCACATGTAAGAACATAGACATATCTCAAAAGCATTATGCAAAATGAAAGGAGCCAGGCTCTAAAACTATATATTGTAAGCTTCCAAAAATGATATTTGGGGGTAGCCAAAGTTGTTAAAAAAGAAATCAGTGGTTGTCAGGGGCTGTGGTATCGGTAGCCAGGAGAAATGACTACAGTGAAATGAGTGTTTAGGAACTTCGGGGGGAGGGTGATGGAAGTGTTCTTTAACTTTATTATTGCAGTTACATATCCAACAAAAAAGTTTATAGAACCTATGCCTTCTTTAAAACTCATAGAACTATGCCAAAAATAATGGTGAATTTTATGCTAAATTTTTCAGTAAACCTATCTGTGAAGGAGGATTCCAAAATGAATTTCTTCACCTAGGGAATAACCGCAGCTAATACTTTGGGTTACATTTTTAAAAAATTTGTTTGTGTGTGTATGTGTTTTCATCTATACATAATTTCATATTCTTCACTATACTGAGAACATTTTCTCATCTTTCCATCATCTTCCAAAAAGTGATTTTTTAAAAAAAATTGCGTAGCATCAAATTTTATGTCATGTAAAAAAGGGTACAAATTTTTTTGTTAATTATTATTAAATGATGTAATTATCATTAAATGAAAAGTTTAAGAATCCAATTGCTATACAAATTTTAGTGTTCATGCGTTCATTATTTATTTTTTTGTACTTAATCATTCAACAAACATGAATTGAGCATCACTGATAATAAACAAAATGAAATTGAATGGGATCCATGCTCTAAAAATGTGACTGAATAGTGAGGACACAACCAATTCAACGACTAATCACAATCCTGACAACATGTTATAATAGAGGTATAAAAAGTGCAATTATTTATAATATTCATCAATTACTGTGACACTTTCATGCTGAATCATTTTATACAACTAATCACATTAAGTCTGTTTTTTTAATTTGCATTTATATGCCTACATTAATGAGATTTTCTTTGTTCGTGGTGATTCTGGTCACCCTTGCTTTGAAAATATTCCGTATAAACTTATGGTGTGCAACTTTAACATTCACTCATTTTCTTCTCCTGTGTCAGATTTAAGTCACAACTGTTTCTGATGAAAATTCTGGCTCTTCTGTGGGTTTTCTCATGGCTGGGAGCCAAGGTGACCACAAACTACTTAGCGGAACTCAACCACTTGGTGGGGCCTTTCCATTTTCATAAAAGGTTTATCTTATCATCCAACAGTTTATCTTGACCCTTAATTAGCAATACAGAAACAGTATTTAATTTTATTCCTTACCATGAAGTTTAAGGGCTCTCAGAGCAATATGTTTTATCGAAAGGCTGAACAACACCAACACCACACAGAGTTCTTTCATTCTCTGAAGAGTCTAGATCTCATCCCCAAATAAAGCTGCCCCAGGAAAGCACTGTGTTTGCTGCATTGTTCGGGGTTCCTCAGAACTTTACTGG
This sequence comes from Anoura caudifer, assembly GCA_004027475.1. NCBI lineage: Eukaryota > Metazoa > Chordata > Mammalia > Chiroptera > Phyllostomidae > Anoura > Anoura caudifer. The sequence goes on along the minus strand of PVKU01007085.1, from coordinate 18,358 downwards.
CCTGTCCCTAGCTAACTTTTTCTATGTCTTCAGCTGCATATAAGAACAGATGCTGAAGTATAGATTGTATTTTAAGGAATCTGCTTGTGTGAGCCATCTAGGGCTGCCATAAAAACAAAAAATCCCACAGACTGGGTGGCTCAAACACCCGAAATCTATTCTCATATAATTCCAAAGGCTTGAATTCCAAAATCAAAGTGTCTACAGGTTTGGTTTCTTCTGAGGCTTCTCTGCTTGGCTTGAAGACGGCTGTCTTCTCCTTGAGTTCTCTCACATGGATCTCTCCTGATCTCCTGTTCTTGTAAGGACACACATCATATTGGACTAGGGCTCAGTCATCGGACTTTATTTAACCTTAGTTACTTCTCTGAAGGCCCTGTCTCCAAACATAGTCACATTCAGAAGTATTGAGGTTAGGACTTGAATCTATGAATTTGGTGGGGGGTGGGGAACGCAATTTAGTCCATCACTGAAGCTATTAACACTTGCTGAGGAGATGCTACTAAAAAAATGTTCAGTATTTGCTGTGTGCTCATACAGAAAATGTATCACAGACTTCAAACCAAATAATATATTGCTCCCTCTGAAGAAGTGGCAGATTTTCTTAGAAACAGTGTGATTCATGAAACTGATCTTATTTTGCATTTTACTTTGAACAACATAAATTGTAGGTTCAACTTAGGTAAATATACTTTCCTTACCCTACGGTCTCTAATTAAATTCTAACTTTCTCCCAGATTTTGCTCAATCCATTTTAACCTGATTCTTATCACATTTTATTATTTTGTTGTAGGCAGTATGCCATATAACACCATGGATGCCCAGACTAAATAAATAAATGTTTGATATATTTATCAGCAGACCTTAAAATGCCTAACATCTAAATGACCCCAGGTGACTACACCTTATTTTCCTTAGCAAAACCCCTGCACTTTAAGCAACAGAATCTCTAACAAAAGTACCATTCCTGTGGTCTAATTGTCTTCTCTACTGTAGGAGATATTTATTGTCTTTTCATCCCAAACCCCTGTGAAAATCTGAAAAGTTAAAAAACATATTCCTTACTAAAAAATAGCACAGTGTATGTGTGCTGATGAACAGACCTGGGAGTCAGACTTCTGGGTTCAAATGTTGGCATGACCTCTTAGTGGCTGTGATACTCTAGGCAAGTTACACAAAATATTTGCACATCATTTTTAATCTCTAACACCAGGATAGTGGGAACACTTACAGCCTGGAGTCATGAGATCAAGTGAATAAAAATTCACAAGGGCATTAGAACAGTTGCAAAACAATAAGAAATTTCAATCGATATAAAGTCATATTGTCCCAGAAAATTACATTCCAAAATTTGCATATCATTTCAGAATCTTCATAGACTCCCTGAAGCTCCCACCACCACCTGACATGCAGTCGTGGGGCTCATGAGCCCAGGTTCATAAACCTACTCTATGTATAAGGTCTGTCCAGAAGGTATCCAGCCATGTAATGAAAACAGAGACATTTATTGAAGAAGATACAAGAAACATTGTACGTAGGACAATGATGCCTCAGTCCTCTTCAAAGTAGGCACCTTGGGACCTCACACAGTTCTCCCAATCACCATCAGCTGCCTCGTTGTATTTTCCTGAATCTCACTGATGGTCTGAAATCTCTTCCCTTTCAAAGGTAATTTTGTTGTGAGAAAAGCCAGAAGTCACAGGACACCAAATCTGGGCTGTAGGGAAGCTGAATCACCTGTATGATTTGTTGTTTCACCAAAATACTGCTCAAGACATGATGCATAAGCAGGCACATGGTCATGATGAAGCTGCCCATGCCAGGTGCCCATAGCAACAGCCTTCTGAATCATCGGAATAGTTTCTGCTGAGGAATATTCAAGCTTAAGGCAAAATTTGATACAGATTCATTGCTCTACTAGCTCAGTCTTTTTGACTGCTACCACCACACAGTACTCATGCTCACTCAGTGGCATCCACTGCTCCCACTGATTAGTACAGTAAAGTTGTCATTGTTCACACATGTGCATGCCAGTATGTTGTGCAAACTGTTCTTCTATTAACAATGGCTGGACTTTTTCTGGACGGGCCTCGTATTTATCATGAACGATAGATATCATTGAATTAACTCATAAACACAAAGTGTTTCTATGTTTGTTCACTGATTGTTGAACATCCATATAATATTTAATAGAAAAGTGTCAAAATATGATGTTGTTTTGTGCTTTATTTCACTTTTTTTTTTTAAGTTAAATCAAGAGAATAAACAGTGCCAATAGCACTGGATTGTAGAGTACCATTCGGCCATATTTTTCTCTGGGACATGACATCAATAATACAGCCTTTTTTCATGTTGTCCTTCCAGAAACTTTTAGCAAGTATCTTCTTTGTGCAAGGCAGTGAGGTAGAGAAAATGATAAAAAGTGTTGAATCTTTTTGAGCTAAGACACAGTGTGAATTGTGGCCAGATCAATGAAACCACAGAAACCAGTACTGATTATGAAGACAATCAAAAGGATGGACCAACTGTCCTTTGTGCTGCCCCCCCAACACATATAGACAATCTCGGGCATCAGATTTCCAATTATAATTTAGAGTATCACAAACTCTCCTTCCCTTTGCTGCTTTCTTCACTCAAAGATGGTTAAAGACAACATTTGAATATGTTTTCATGTATGTCAATACACAAAATAAGTGGAAATAGAAGAAATGTTAAACTAAATTCAATCTGTTCTTGTTAACACAGAATTGTTTTTAATATATTTTTTCACCATGCTTTCTTATGACCAAATCATCTACAAAGCCTTAACAATTTTAGACTGAATAAAAAATGAATTGGGTGTACTTGATATGAAAAGTAAGGAGGGAAAAGTCCTTTAGAGAGAAGCTTATATTTTCTTACATAAAAGCTCTGCATTCCCCATTATCATGTGCAAAAAAAAAAAAAAACTCTCATTTTCAAATAATTTTGCATTAGCTTTGGTTTAGCAGTGATGTTATTTTCTTTGAAGCAGCTTGCCCCCAGCTTTTTAAGTCTTCATGCGTAAATTGAAGAGAATGAAAAATAGCATGTAGCATTTTAGAGACCTTGGCATTCCATCATTATTGCTACCGATATCCACATTAAATTCAATTCATTGATGTTCCTGGTCTTAACTATTATTTCTCCTGAGAATAAAGTATATGGAATGCTTATTTTCCGAACCCCATTTACTAATACCTGATCAGTAAAATAAATCTTAATTTAGTTAGGTAAGAAGGGGTTATGGGAACTTTGACAACTGTGGAAGAATTTCCCACATGAGCACAGCCTTAGTCATTCCTGTCTCAGTTTGTTTGAATAAATATATCATACTTAGAATAATCTCATAAAAGGTTAAAATGCATTTATAATAAAGTAAACACAGCAATGAGATTAAGTATTTCAAGGGTTAATGTTAGTATTTCATTAAAATCTGTAGATACCCTATAGTTTCCTTTATTATTTGGGGGTGGGGGGGGGATGGCAGTGAGTTGAGAGAAAATAATTTATACTCATATTTTCACTACAATAAATTCTAAAAGAAATTCAACTCAAATGAATCTTAATCATGGCTTTGATACCTACATTCTCTATATTTAATAACCAAGGTGCCTATACTGGCATGCTAAAATTATTCCTTCTGAAAACATAGTTTGCATATACTAAGATAGTCATTAGCAGGAAGAGAAACAAAGGAATAAAGGGGGCATTTTAAAAGCTAATTCTGAATAGGATAAAGATGAAGGCAAATATGGAGAGAAGGTAGCTTCACTTCAGCACTTGGCACTAGGAAGATATGAGAATATCAGGACACAGAGTAGATCCAAAATTTAAAAAGAAACTGGAAGTTTGATGAATCAGAGGAGAGTGGAAACAACCCACATGACCATCAACAGATGAATGATTAAACATAATGTAATACATACATACAATGAAATATTATTCAGACATACAAATTAAAAAGTCCCATTATATGCTAATATCAATGAATCTTAAAGAGATGATGCTAATTGAAATAAGCCAGATAGAATAGGACAAATTTCTATGATTCTACTTATGTGGAATGCCTAGAATAGGTGAATACAGAGACAGCAATAGATATAAAATCCTAGAAGCTTGAGAAAGGGGAAAATGGGGAACGAATGAAAACAAGGTGTCTGTGTGGATTAATGAAAATTTGGGGTAGACAGTAGTGATAACACAACACTGTGAATGAAATTAATTCCATAGAATCTTATACTTTAAAATGTTTGAAAAGTTGCCCTGGCTGTGTGGCTCAGTTGGTAGGAGCAGTGTTGCATACAGCACCACACACCAAAGGTCATCAGGGTACTATCCAGGTTGCAGATTCCATCCCTGGTCAAGGTGAGTATGGAAGGCAACTGAGCGATGTTTCTGTCTCACATTGATGCCTGGCTCTGTCTCTGTCTGTCTCTCTCCCTCTTTCTCTTCCTCTAAAATCAGTAAGTACATCCTCAGGTGAGGATTTTTTAAGAGTCTTTGAAAAGGTAAATTTTATATGTATTTTACCACAATTTTAGAAAATTGACATGCTACAATTTTTTTAACTGTAATTCAATAACACCAGGAGATAATGCATATTAAGACCTTAGCATGGAGCAAATGCACATATGGACCTAGCACATGGTATGTATTCAATAAACACTAATTGTTTTCAAAAGGAAAGAAAGGGGAATCTTCATCTTTAAAAGGATGGAGACCACAGGACTGGAATGTAAGTGTCTCACCATTGTGAACTGCTTGTTTTCCATCCTCTCCACAGAATGGAGTACAGAGCTTCACACCAGTAGACATGTGGTATGTGTTTGCTGAGTGACTAGTTGAGCAAGCTTGTGCCTGGTTACCTTAACGAAGTCAGTGTTACCTGTACTTTTATAAGAAGGAAATGAACTGGTAGGATGAATAATAAAGAATGGCAAAGCCTTTGGTGGTAATAATAATAATAATAATTAAAAATGCAGTAAAGAGAGTGAATTGAAATTTCAGATTTATCAAACTACAGAATGGTCCAGCTAGAAATTGAAATTCTATTGTAAATTTAATGTTTTATAGATGAAGAAATTGAAGGTGGGGAGAAAAATAAAATGAAAAGGAGAGGAAATCAAAATGAGTTATCTTAAGCCAAGGAGATTCATGCCAACGTCCTCTGACTTTATTAGTATCTGTTCATACCATGGATTCAGACAGCATTGCCTTATGCTTCTCCTGCACCTTGTACAGAGCTTTGTCACACTGAATGAGGTAATCAGTAATATTTATTAGTCAGACAGTCGTTCTGGTATATAACTATTTATGAGTTAGAGAGATTAATGTCGCCATACTACTATACGAAAAGGAGAGGCAGAAGCACACATTTCCAACCTCCTTGCGTATTATGTTCAATTTATATTAGATGACATTAGAAATAGGACCCTCTATAATATCATATGAACAAGGTTGGTTTATCTATATTGTTTGTAGCTATGACTTTTAAAAACAGCAAAACCACAAGGGGAAAATCCACACTTTAAGGAAAAATATATTATCATAACCATCCTTTTTTAATGGTAACTGTATCCAATGTTGGAATATAGCTGCTTTTCTCTTTCCAAAATTATGCTGACAAACAAATCAAAAATCCTAACAGGTCTCACCAGAGCCACTAAATATACTGTAAAGAAATATCATACAAGAATTTTTAAAAAACCAATTAGAAGAAAGGACAAAAATATTTAAATGCTGCAGATAAAAGTTAAAAACACAAGATAGAATCAGGACACATGTAGACCAGATTTCCTTCTCCCAAAGGCTCAGAACTGAGAGAACAAATCTTTGTCTTTAGTGCTCTAATTTCAGTAGAATATTTAAGCTTTGTGACAATTACTAAACATATTACATTAAAATAAATAATAATATCCTTAAATTTTCTATTTGTAATGGACTTTTCCTTTTTATACCTATAAATGTTATTACATTCAGAGGCCTTTTTTAAAAACATTTATTTATTTATTTATTTATTTATTTATTTATTTATTTATTTATTTATTTTAGAGAGGTGGGAAATAGGAAGAAAGAAAGGAGAACATCAATGTGTGAGAGAATCATCAATCAGTTGCCTCTTACATACTCCCAACTGGGTACCAGGCCCACAACCCAGGCATGTGCCCTGACCAGGAATCAAACCGGCGATATTTGGCTTTGCAGGAAGATGCTTCCTACTAAGCCACACCAGCCAAGGCAGGCAGCCCAATTTTTAACATAAGAAAAAGTTTTAATTTGCAATTACTCTAAAAACATTATTTGACTAAAAGAAATCTGTTTTATGTTCAGATCTTTTGGAGGATGTCATTTTTTAATGTGTTATTTTTTATCAAAATTTTAGATATCAAATATGATATACCTCTATGGCTCTGATTTATCAAGATCAAATTCACACAGTTCATGGGAATCCATAAATTAATGACAACTGTTTGTTAGGCATGTACTGAATGTCAGGCACTGGGGTAGGTGCCAGGGATACAGAGATGATACACATGGCCCATGGGAAACCTGCATCACAAGGAAGCTCACAGAATTGTGAAGAGGATTTTTATCTTTCCCTTCTTCAGCAACAACTTCCATAACCTACCTGAGGTCACATCAAGTCTGCATTTTGTCTGGTGCCAGTCACCCCAATCTGGCATCAATCATGTTACCATATCTTAGTCCTTAATACCTAATGATACTTCCCAGTTACAGCATTTGTCAGCCTGACTACGTTACAAAATGTGGCCTGATTTCAGGTTCCAGATGTTGCTCTGTCTCTGAAACATCCTCATCCTGCTACCATCAGTAAACTTTGCTGAATGTCCTTGATATCCAATGCCTGCCCACACTTCGCCTGGGTACCTGTCACTTACGTTTTAAGATACCAGCCTACATCAGACTGACCACATGAGCATGCATTTCTTGCACCATACTTCCTGTTTGTGACACCTCTATCAATCAGCCTTTTTCATGGCAGCTTGGGTGGGGAAAAAATGCTTTTGATCTAGCGATTTCTTCCATAGAAGAAAAATCTGCACCATGGATCTGAGTAAAAAGTTTTATGAAACCCACTTTTTTCCTTTCCTGAATATATTTTATAAATATTTTATTAAAAATATTTATTTTATGAATATTATAAAAATTTGCTTATTTTTCAGAATATTTTCGTTAACCTTTCCAAACCCAACATTTTATAGACATGATAAACAAAACTTAAAGAGGTCAAATGACTTTCCCAAGGTAATGTCAGTAGCAGGATTTTTTTTTATTACCTCTAAGACTGATGTTGCATAATTAAATATCAGACCTAGAAGAAAGACCTAGTTAAGGTATTTGCCAAAGTTTCTGAGTTTTATTACTTGGTGGGCAGAACTTTGACCTTTTACATAGAAATATTTTAAAAATTGTCCTTGATGTATCTAACTGATTAAACTATAATTATAGATCTTAGAGCTATCTGATTTTTAAGGCTATGTGAAGATATTACACACAACACAAACATTTGCTGTATTAGAAATAAGAGAACAAAAGATGTTTATATAGAAAACTGTGGTCCGAATAGGTATGTGTGTTTGTGTGTGTGTCTATATATCTTTGACCCATTTTCTATATGAGCATGATAATATATATCACACATACATCACACACACACACAATATATAAATTCATGGAAGTAAAAAGTCTTGGATCCTAAGATGTGGAAATGCTGAACTGTCCCCAGCCAAGTCCCCATGGTTGATCTGCTATAAAACTGTATTAGCCTCCTCCAAATATTCACCAATTATAGGGCCCAATGAAGATGGTTAATGGCAAATATTAAAGAATCAAAGAACCAAATTGGGGCAGTTTTTCTAAAACACAAGACCTGAATTCTGAGCATGTAGCACTGGCTGGGGCATGTGACATCCATGTAAAAAAGGTTTGGTCCAAAACCTGCCGCTCCTGCTGTGACGGTGACGGTGACAGTGATGTGCACCGTATAATGTCAGTTCAAGGGGGAGGCCCCCGCAGAGTGAACAGGAGCCTTCTCAACATGCATCTCATGGCATGGAGGGGTCACTTAAAAATCCTGACTGGAAAGTGGCTGAACAATAGGCCAGATGTGACACTTGATTTTGGCTGTTTAATGAAAACAACCTAAAAGGATCCCTTTTTATTCAGCTAACAGGGTATTTTCATTTGTTTACCATTCTGTATACCCCAGATATTGGTCATGCTTTCTGTATACTCACTGTAAGAAAACACATTCATCCAGAAACATTTGTCACCATGTTGAAAAATAATATTTGAACCACCTGTGCTCTTCTCCAAGAAGGTGTCATCGTGGGGAACAAACCGTCTGGTCAGGCCCTGAACCAGATAACAAACAAAACAGTGTAGCCATTTTTGTCAAGAGCAAGAAATAACTTATGCAATTCTTTCTTTGCATGGTTGCTGACTGGTGGTTAATGGTATTCCAATATTATGACCTAATTTACTTCACCAGCAGTAGAGTCCCTTCTTAGTGGCTTACAAGCCCTCATCTGATACTCTCCTGTCACCATAACTTTAAAATCCCTGAAGCTATTCAGTCATGGTTGGCATCATAAGGTTTATGCTTCTTGGACAAGACTGTATAACTACCAGTACTGAAGTAAAGCTTTGTTAACCAAGTATTTCAGGGAAAGCACACTTCCTGTTATGTTTCTTTCAAAAGCTTCATGAAGCAAGCCAGAAAGATAAATGGCCTTTGAATATTTGGGCAAAATTCTCCATTTTATTTTATGCAATATTTATTGTATGACTAAAGATATAACCACCGGTAAAGACCAATAGCTGTGTTCTTACAATAATACACTGAACCTAACAAAATAGATTTTTGAAAACTGAATCATTAGGAAAAAATGTCTTGTCATTATGAATTTTGAAAAAATGCCTTCATATGTCTGTCTGTCTGTCTGTGTGCATGTGCGTGCTTTATCTTACCAATATTGCTATTTTCTTCAATGACACTGTCTTGGCTCTTAGTGCACCACCTCTGCATTAGGGGGCACTCACTGCACTCGAGCCTACAATTCTGATGGCTTTCACAATAGAAAAACCTTTTCTCACCTTGTTATCCTCAACATCTTAAATTTTTCTCATTAAAAATATTTTTTCACACATATGGCATGTGACTAGGTTTGGTAAAGTGGTCACTTTATGAGAGTATGATATCTATTTTCCCATTTCTCAACAAGTATATATTAGAAAATAATGTCGATACCTTGTCATCTTTAGTTCATATTTGTAGGTGAAAAAGCACTAGATGTAGGAATATTACAATCCGACACGTAGAACAAACTTCCGTACCAATAAATCCATAAGACTTACCTGGTAGTGTTCCCCAGTCCCTGTGGCTTAAACAGATTCTCAGAGAAAAGAAAATCCCCCCCAGAAGACACACCATTTGCTTGCATTCTCATTGTGCTTTTCTCTTTTTACTTTCCTGCGGTGATCTCAAAAAAGAAAAATCTGGAAATGTGACATAGCTTCTTGTCACTGATGGTTTAGGGCCTTCTGTTGTAGAAGCAATTATCCACAAATCTTATGACTTTCTTTTCCACGAGTGAGAAAATTAGCAGGTATGTTATGGAATTGAAGAAAGGAAACAAAACTTTTGAATAAAATTATGGCTTTGCTAGTATACCTGAATCATAGATTCTAGCTGAAATAAAATAACATTCTCTTTTTCACCCTTAGCAAGGGGCAAGTACAAAGACTAATTCAAACCTCATATTTTCTTCCCTAGCACTTTGTGGTACGATTTGTTTAGTTAGAATAATTAGTTTTAAATTCAGAGTTATAATATTGCAGGAAACTATTCTCTGAATCATCTAAGACTCTTTTGCACTTACTGCCCTCTGTGGTATGCTGCACACAGAAGAAAGGACATTTATTGGGGGATATTTTAAAATACAAAGACCTGAAAATGATGAAAATTTTATTTTAAAATATGTTCATACAAATGATTTCCTAAGTAAATGAAATTTGAGGATGACCACTTCGATGGATGTTAGCATTGTTCAGGGTGATGTGGCAGAGGCAATCCCATAGTCACTCCTGCCTCTTTCCCACCCAGAATGAAACAGTAATTCCTTGATTTGCAGTTACAATTGTTGTTTGCCTGCTCTGGTGTTTTACAAATTGCACCTTACCATTCTGGTTGACATCTGCTTAATATGGCTTCCACTCCTGAGAGCTGCAATTATGATTGTGTCCTCAGGAGGTTTCCTTGTTTGGGACTGTAACTCAATTTGTCTCTACAATATTTCTTCTGTGTTGAGACAGGATAAAAATAAGCAAAATGGGCAAGAGGGTTTCCCATCTTCTGGTACTAGCTGATATGATTTGGAAGAAAGATCCCTGAAGCAGCTTGAATTACCCATGCAACCGTGAGAAACTGTCTTTCAAAACCTAGAAAAATTATTAAGAATGCTTGATATCCCCAGGCAAGATTGTACTCTGATTAGCATTACCATGGTGATAGGGAAATTCTAAAGTGTCAAAAGCCAGACCAGTCAGAGTTGCAGACTTCCTTCAGTCTACACCAAATTCTATACAAGTTAAACCTAGAAATGACCCATACTGCTCTTGCCTATAATTAGTCCAAATGTGGGATTGTTCAAGCTTTCAAAAAGCCCTAGACTCCAACGAAGGTGTTGCACATCCCATGATGGGAGGAATTTCATTCATTCATCCATCTATCTATTCATTTATTCACTCACTTATTGTTATGCCCCTCTACATGTCAGGCACTCCTTTACATAATAAGAACACAATAATAAATAAAATAAGAAAATTAAAAAGTACAGTAATATAAAAAGAGAAATAAAGTCACTGCCCTTAGGGAGTCAAAACTCTACTAGGAAGAGACAAACTATAAATATGTAAGTACAAATGTCAGTATTTATTGCGTAAAGGCAATGAGGAAAATGAAGGCAGTTATGTGGACAGAGTGACAGTGGGAAACAACTTTTAGTTAGGATGATCAGGGAAGACAGGGGGAGAAGGTGACATTTCATCTGAGAGCTAAGGGAATTGGAGTGGTAGCAGATATCAGTCAAGTGTGTGACTCAGACCATACAGCTCCAAGTGCGGACTGGGGTCCACCACCCAGGAGCTTCTCAGAGATACTGAACACCAGGTGTGCCTCAGACCTTCAGAATTAGAATCTGCACTTTAACAATAGTCCCTCGTGCAAACATTTGAAAAGGCCTAATGTGGTAAGTTAGCAGATCTGAAATACGACCGAAAAGCAGATCTTCTAATTTCTAGTTTCCTTTTATCCTCTATTCTTCATCTCTATATTATATTGTATACGCACGTTTTCATCCTGCTTATGATAAAACAAACCAAAAGAAGACTACCTTGTATGTGTAATATTTAATTCTATAAAAACATTTTTCAGGCAGAAGAAAAATTTCATACTTATCTAAATGTCAGAGCTGTTGCTAGTACTATTGGACACAGTCAAATTCATTGCACTCTACCCTAGAATTGACTCTGGAGTTTGACAGAAGGAGCTGAGCTGCATTCAGAGGTGAGAGACGGGACTTTTCTCCCTGCTTCCTGACGCTAGGCACAGGACCAGAGAAGAAAGCAGTGACAGAAACGATGGAGAGAAATGCATCCACTGAGCTCTCTGCCCTGCTCCACATCAAGCCAGAGCCGGGAAGTGTACTGGCTCCTGTACCCTGGCCTGGAGCCCGAGAGGCCCCACCCACTTCTCCAGCCTAGACCCACCCTTCTGCACCACAGGGCCCTTGTTCTGCTGCCCTGCCCAACCTTTCTTGATCCATTCTGAAAAGCAAAACCCTCTGCTTTTGGCACACTCAAGCAATCATTTCCCACTCTCAGAGTCAAGGCTTTTCACTCAGTGCCAGAGAATCTGAAGTGGAGTGGGTCACCTTTGAACATAAGCCATCACTAAAGAAGCCCCTTTGCTGACACTTATCACAGTCCCAATCATCGCTGTATTTATAGCATTGAATCAGATCCTCCTCCAAAACACAAAAGAGAATTTAATAAAACTAAAAGAATTAAAATAATAAAGTAATAAAGCTTGAGTGCTAATTTATAAAAACAAAATTTAAGTGTCATCCTTTACCCTTTTCTCGCTCTGTTCTTTTGAAGTGACCTCCAAAAATGTTTCCTCTGGGTGACTGCTCTTCAAAAATATACCAGAAGGCATCTTACCAGCTCATTCTTTCTCTGTACACCTCTGTAGATTTTCATTCCACAAGCATAATGCTCAAAGTTGCTGTAGTGGCACGTTGGGGCTACATTCATATTAGAGGTTTGGCAAAATTCCAGATTAGTTGCCATGGACTCCAAGTGTTTACCGAGTCATTCAAAGGTTGCTAATATGAGCCAGGAGAAGGGATGTAAATCACAGTATTTTTTTCTCTAGATATACCAATCTCTTTTTCTGGAGGTATTTTTATGGGTCTATATATTATTATATAAGCAAGACATTATTACAATCCTCTAATTCCTTTACCACTTAGAAATTCTAAGTAAAAGATTTTTTTTTGCCCACTAGAATATTCTGAAAAGAGAAAGCATGTACGCAACTGAGGAAGATGATGGAGTACCTGCGAAGAACAAATCACATGTGGTGTCAGAGACCGGGGGCAGTGGTCTTCTCCACCAGACTTTGATTTCCCATGGTCTTGCCCTGCCGGGTGTTCTGTGAAGTGGATATTCATTGTCATCATCCTCAGTTCTCTATTTTCCAGTCTTTGCCTCATTCCTGGCTGGTCAGCTACCAAGAGGCTCCTTCAGGAGAGTGTTGCATTCCTCCCTTTAGCAATCAATTTTTGGACAATTTGTTACAGTGACTTTTCCCTAGGTGAAGAGTGATAGACTATGAGGAACCCCCAAGTCAATATGAACAAAATGAATGTTAAATTGCAGGTTCTACAATCCATCCACAGTGTTCCAGGGCAAATCTGACAACACTGTAACTTATAGATGTAGAATAAGACTAGAACATTCTTTGAGATCAAGCCTGCTTCCAAATGATATTCTCTTCATCATCATCTATTATTAGCATTATTTCTATTGTATCATTTATATTGTATTTAATCCCTAAGGGCCACTTAAAACATTTACATTGAAATACATACATAATTTGACCATTAAAGTATGGGGAGAAGGGAAGCTTAGAGCATCCAAACTAATGGTTCTTAAGCTTTGGTAAAAAAAAATTGATGAAAATTATGAATCTTCTCCCTAGAAAAATATAGGTATGCACATTTTGACATCCATGGTTTAAAAAATGCAGAGGCTGCAAATTCAACTGCCTAAGGGAAAGGAAGGTAAGAGAGTGAGTGGCCTGGGAGAAACAAGGTAAGAAGCCATGAGGCTTGAGGACACCCAGACCAGAACCTCATCTAAGCTCATCAGCTGTCAGCTGCTGCTCAGTTCCTGCCTTCTGCTGCCAGGTGCCATGCAGCCTCAGCCTCAACGCTAGTACCAAAGCTTCCAAATTCTCAAGAGAAAACCTGAGTCTTGATTTCTGTGTAAACTTTCTCAATGCCTAGGTTTTAACAACTAAGTTAAATTTGTTTAAAACTCTATACATAAGAAAAAGAAATCAAACAAAAATAAAAAGAAACCATAGCTGTGTCTGAATGGCAAGTGTCTGAAGCATATATGTCCTATATATGTCCTGCATTATTTCAAAAGATATTTATATTGCTTTGATAATAAGTTCTCAGGGGGGAAGCTGGTATTTTTTTCATAGAAAATTAACTATGTAATTTGCTCTTCTTGCCACTTTACCTTTATAGGATGAAAACTCCAACAGTATCTGAAGATAAGGCCAAGACTTTCCTAAGGAAGCCAATTTGGACCTGCTTTAACCTATGAAAATTTACATTAAAGCCACAGTTTTCCAGAATGCAGAAAGTTTTGTCTTAAAAATTTTTGAGGGTAGTAGCTACAAATTAGGGGCTTCAACCTTTAAAAAGCCTTATGGTTACTAGAGCACATCTATTCTTGAACAGACTTCAAGATGATTGGTCAGCCAAGATCAGCTAGCTGCAAGTGTTTCCTCAGACAACTCTGGGAATTGAACCATGAAATAGAGTTGTTTGGAATTGTCCATGCAAGTCATAAACAGCATATGCACAACATAGTCATTGTGTTTCCATCACCAAAGGCAACACTAAGGTTTCATTCAGCTGGACTTGAGGCAAATTACTAAGTAAATCTAATATGACTATATTTCCTCAGAGAATTTTCTATTCCCCTAGCAAATAGGTAGTTACCTTTGATGGCACAGACCAAATCATCTTCTGCCAGGTGCCTGGCAAATCAGCAGGATTAGAGCCTCAATTCTGCTCCAAGTTCATTGCCCCAGAGGTAACCATGCTACCAATAAACAGTAAAACAAAAGATAAACTTCTGTAGGCTAATACTGTCTCCCTTTCCTGTTAGAATGGCCCCATGATGTGGTTGGGCATTTAGCTGGCTGCAAAGCATCCAAACTCATTTTCCCGGCCCCTCTGGAAATTCTGTAAGCTGCTTCCTACCATATAATGTATCCATTTTGCTTAAACTTTCTAGAGCCAATTTCATTCCAGAAACTCTGAGCTCTTAACTGATAAACTACCAGGACTTCAGAGGCAAGGACTCTTCTTATGTTCTATGACATGGGAAGGTTCCATTCTAGCCACATGGGCTCCCAGATTGCTCTGCCCCAAGAATAGCACAGAAGTAGCAAGGCAACCCAACCAGAAAGGAATCTGCAATTCCATCACTAACCACTGTTTGTCGAACTGCATTGACCAGTGGACCCAGGTCAGTGCTTTGCCTCTGGCAAACACCTGAGAACTCTTGCACAAATCTGGCTGAGGGGGATGGGGATGAGCACAATGACAAGATTGAATTTTCTGCTAGCTAAGCAAAAGGGGAGCTCTGAGATAAGTTTAAATTGACTTTTTAAGATAATAAATAATATTATTTTTTGCACTCCTGAGTTTATTGAGTAAGGTTTATGTCCATGATAATAATAATTATAACAAACTTAACATTTATATATAGCACATTTTGATTTATACAGAACTTTCATTTATATGACCCAGACTACGATCAGCCTGCATTAGTATCAGCTTTCCTACAAAATACATAACACTTCTCATCTATATTTACTAGATTGGTGACAACCATGAAGTAGGGTGATCAAAGAGAAATTCAAATTAAGGAAATGAGAGAAACAGCTATTGAGCATCAAGTTGAGGTAGAAATAATGAGCTAAGAGAGCTTCTTGAAGTGGAATGTAAAAAATCAAATATATTTCTAAAACATACTATTTCTGCAATTTCAGAACTAAGGAATAGTTTCCACTTGTTACCTTAGATGCAAAATTATTAGTCTCCTGGTATGAGTATTATTCTCTCAGCAGAAGTGACTGTTTTGAAAATCTTGTCTGGGCTAATGGAGTGAGTGCAATACTTTTAAGTATTCTGATTTAAGTAGTAAGATTAGCTTCCTCAAATATGGACCCAGGTTCTCAAATTAACCAGAACTGGCATCTGGATGAGAGAGGAAAACTGTTTTAAGGAAATGAATATGAGTTGCTGAATCTCAGTGCTTGTGCTCAGTCTAATCTAAATAAAAATGAGTTTAACTCATAGAACACCACTCTAAGATTGGCAAATGTGTCTTTTTAATGATAACATTTTAAAATTTAATTGAAGAGTATGCATTTTAATAAGATAATTTTATTTATTCAATAAATATTTACTAAAGATTTACTATTTGGCAGGCATTGTCCTTGGACACACACACACACATACACACCAAATGGTGATAAGTTCTATAAAGAAAAGTAAAATAAGTAAAGAACTTGATAAAAACTTGATAAGGAGGAGTTCTACGTGAGGTAGTATAGGTGATCAGGAAAGACCTCTCTGGCCTCACAGATGAGACATCAGAATGAAGTAAAGGCACAAATCATAAAGATGTCTCAGAGAAAAGCATGGCAGACTGAAAGCACATCAAATGTGAAGGCCCTGAGGCCAAGGATGCCTGGTGAGACTGAAGGCAGCTTGAAGGCCAGGGTGACAACAATGATCAAAATAACGGTATAAGATAGAAGATGAAGTCAGACACAACAGGAGCTAAACTATGTAGGTTGTGGAGTGGCCTTGAATTTTACAATAATTGAAAGTAGAAGCCTTTGGAGGATCTTGACCTGAGGAGTTATATAGTATGACTTGAATATTGAAGCATCAATCAGGCTGCTTAGAGAGTAACAGATTACAGGGGACAAAAGTAAAGCAGGCAGGACAGTCAGAGGCTATTGTAACAATTGCTTAGAATAATGTGGGAATAGTAGAAGAAGAACATGGGATATATTTCAGAGATAAAACAAACAAATTTCCTGATAGATTAGATGTGACAGTCAAAGAGAAGGAGAGGTCAATGATTACTCTAAGTTTTTTGGCCTAAGCACCTCCAAGCAGGCTGGGGTCTCTACTTTCTGAGTCAAAGAAGACTATAGCAGTATCAGGGGCAGAAATAAAAATTTCATCTTGAACATCTTTCAAATGCTTATTAAATCTCCAAAAGAAGAGTCAGAAGGTAGTAGCACAGATGAGTCTAGCACCCAGTAGAGAGGCCAAGGTTAGAGCATTAGCTCTGAGAGTTGTAGCATCGTGGCATTTGAAACCATGGCACTGGAGGAGAACCTCCAGGCAAGCACTGCTGATAAAATATAAAAGAGGACTGTGTTGTCACCAGTCAAGGCCAGATAGGTTCACAGGATTTGGGCAGACAGAAGAATTTCACAGAGCCATTTGGAATGCTTAAAATGCCTTTATTCAGGGAGGGGAGCAATCCATGCACGCTGCAAGCTGTTTGTCTCTGCATGGCACTGTGTCTCTGCATGTCACCTGTCCCTGCAGGTTGTTTGTCTCCTCTCTCAGCAGTAAGCCCCTAACTCTCTTATATATTAAACACAGATAAAGCCAGAAAGGTGCCAACAAATACTATGCAACAGAGCTTCACACTATACATGTGGGCCCACTCAAGGTTATGGGAACAGTTAGTTTATGGGGCCCAGTCTCAAGAGTATGAGAACACTGCTTATCAGGCTCATTCTCAAGGTTATGGGAAACTACTTCTTTTAGTTGCCCAGACAGCTGTGTGAGGAAGCCAGACTACCTCCACTTATCTTACAAGGACCCAAAGTCCTGAGCCCTATTTAGAGTTTAGAAAGATAATTCAAAACATGTGTAATTGGATCTTCCGGCCAAGATGGAGGCATAGGCAGACGCACTGTGCCTCTTCTCACAACCAAAATTAAGGACAACAAAGATTTAGAAACAAGAAAACAACCAGAACTCAAAAAATCAAACTGTTTGGAAGTCCAACAATGATTCATCCAGACCGGTAAGAGGGACGGAGTCGCGGCAGGAAAGCAGAGGTGCGGACCCGGCACGCAGGCAGCAGCGGCTGGCAGCCCCCAAGTGCACAGGCGGCGACTAGCAGACCCCGGGCACGGGGCGGCAACTGTGCAGAACCAGTGAGGCCGCACAAGGCAGCTGGCTGACCGGGTGGTCCCACATTCACGCACAGATAATCCAGGCAAAGGGGAAGCGGTGGAAGGGACTGGAATCGGAGAGTGAGTAAAGCAACCGCCATTATCTCCTCTCGGACCCCGCCCCCACATACAGCGTCACTACCCAGCGACTGGGCTGTCCCGCCCTGGGGAACACCTGAGGCTCCACCCCTCACTACGTAACAGCCGTGACTAGACAAAACAAACAAACAAACAAAAAAACCCCAGAAATGAAAATGGCTCAAACTGGAGAACAAATCAAAGCCCCAGAGCCAATTTATCTAAGCGATGAAGAGATTGCCAACCTATCAGATGCACAATTCAAAACCCTGGTGATCAGGATGCTCACAGAATTGGTTGATTTTGCTCACAAATTAGATGAACAAATGAAGGCTACAATAAGTGAAATGAAGGAAAATGCACAGGGAACCGATAGTGATGGGAGGAAAACTGGGACTCGAATCAATGGAGTGGACCAGAAGGAAGAAAGAAACAACCAAACAAAAAACGAGGAAGAAACAAGAATTCAAAAAAATGAGGAGAGGATTAGGAACCTCCAGGACATCTTTAAACGTCCCAACATCCCAATTATAGGGGTAGCAGAAGGGGAAGAAAAAGAGCAACCAGTGGAAAACTTATTTGAACAAATAATAAAGGAGAACTTCCCCAATCTGGCAAAGGAAATAGTCTTCCAGGAAGTCCAGGAAGCTCAGAGAGTCC